>JAHIAM010004850.1:0-46355 GCA_021605205.1 Aegilops longissima
GTAGTTGGTGATATAAAACCCTTCTTGCTGCCACTCCTTGGCGGTCGTTGAAAGCACCCTTGACCAAGCGGCCTTGGGCATCTTGCTCACCATGGCACCGCCCTTTTCGGCGTGTTAGCCACTCACCACCTTGGGCTTCACATTAAAATCTTCAGCCACAGGCGAAGTGAGGTGAGATCCGAAGAAGGCCTGCTTTTACGACGATGAACGTCAAGATATTGAGGAAGGAGTTGGGGGAAAGATCATGAAAATCAAACCCGTAGTAATACATGACTCCACGAACAAATGGGTGCAGGGGAAACACAAGCCCGCGGACAAAATGGGGAAGGAACACGACTCTCTCGTGAGGTTCTGGAGTGGGGACGACTTGTCCCGCCGGTGAGAGACGGTGGCTGATCTTCTGGGCCAGATACCCGGCGTCCTGGAGCTTCTTGATATCCTTCTCCCGGATAGTAGGGGCCATCCATCTGCCTCCCGCTCCGGATTCGGACATCTTTGGAAAGCCTCTCTTTGGTGGAAAAGAAGAGTGCTTGGGCGTTAGGGCTCGAAAAGAGGGGAATGAGCTAGCGGAAGGAGAAAGGCTTGGGTAAAGAGAAAGAGGCCTTGTCTCTTTATAGGGGCGGTAAATGCAATTAGCGCCTCCCCACTTGCCTGGTGGAACCCGTTTGCCTCCCGCTCGCCATGATTAGCGGTGTGATGGGATTACCCGTACCCGTATTGATGAGAATCCCGTGATAAGGGGACACAATCTCTGCTTTGCCAAGACGTGTCAAGGAAACCGCCTTGCAATATGCGTTGTGGCTGGTTGTGGGAAAACGGTTCAAATAGTGACCCGACCGTAATGACACGTCGCGTTGCCTAAAAAGTTGTCAACGGATTGCGTTTGTGAAATACCATTCTCTCTACGGTGGCATGTGAAGATCATTTTGTGGATCCGGACACGGTTCAAGTGTTCAACAATTAGTTTGGAGTATTCGGAGGAGGAACCCGCCTGCAATGCGAAGACAAGAGGCGCGCACGGACTCATCGTCATTGAAGCCTGGTTAAAGGGACTCTTGAGGAGTCTGGATTAGGGGTATCCGGACAGCCGGACTATATACATTGTCCGGACTATTGAAGCGTGAAGATACAAGACTCAAGACTTGACCCGTGTCCGGGATGGGACTTTCCTTGGCGTGGAAGGCAAGCTTGGCGATCCGGATATTATATTTCCTTGCTTGTAACCGACTCCATGTAAACCTAGCCCTCTCCGGTGTCTATATAAACCGAGAGGTTGGTCCTAGAAGGCCGATCACAATTACAATCATACCATCATAGGCTAGCTTCTAGGGTTTAGCCTCTACGATCTCGTGGTAGATCTACTCTTGTACTACCCATATCTTCAATATTAATCAAGCAGGAAGTAGGGTTTTACCTCCATCGAGAGGATCCGAACCTGGTAAACATCTGTGTCCCTTGCTTCCTGTTACCATCGGCCCTAGGCGCACTGGATCGGGACCCCCTACCCGAGATCCGCCGGTTTTGACACCGACGATGAAGCTTGATAACCTACCGCCGTGCCGATGGCGGTAGGCCCTTTCCACGTCGGCACCTGCCAGCGGCCGTCGATTATTGTTAAAGGACCTACACGCGGAAGGGGCGGTGGGGCGGCAAACCTACCGCTGGGCTGGTGGTAGGCAAAAGGTCGATCGAAATTTTTTCGAGCGAGGTCGGACCTGATTTACGTTTGCAAAAAGGGTCAAAACACGAAATTTTGCCCTTCCCTGAGGGCTTCGTCGTTGTCCCTTTGCCATGACGTGATCTCTGATATGACGGCGGCGAGGACAAGGTTCGTTTCCATGCAATGATGGTCTCAGCGTGGCGCGCTTGCCCGTTGGCGTTTCTCAAGAAAAGCTGGAGCGAGCTGGTGCAGCACATGTCGTGTCTTGCTCTCGAGCAGAAGAATATTTTCCGCGATCGCGGTTTGTCTTCATTTCGTACATCAACGTTCAGAAATTTTCATCCGATGGCGAGACGGAGGTGCTAATCAGGGACACGGCCGCGAATTTATTCTTCTTATTACATACTCTCTCCTTCCTTTATTCCTGTGCTTCAATTTTGATCATAAATTTAACTAACAAGATGAAATCTGCGGCAGAGGAGCAAAAGTTATACCAGTGAATTCGTATTGAAAAAAGTTTTCAATTATATAATTTTTATCCCACTGCAGTTGGTCTCGTTGGTTAAATTTATAGTCAAAGATGAACCTCAGCAGCGGCACACTATATTTTGGAATGGAGGGAGTATAAGATAAGAACCCTATCTGGAAACTTAGAAACAAAGTTGTGTTTGGCGAAGGATGTCTTCAAAGTTGATGCCCTTCTTCGGCCGCAAGAAAGCTAATTTTTGGTAAAAAAAATCACGGCGAAGGTTTCAGTCCAATCGGAGTTACTGAATCTCCATATATATGAAGCGGTGAAAGAACGCGCAAGCAATGAAGGCAGAAGCAGAGAGAGGCGTGGTCGTGGAATTGTCACGGCAGATGTTATCTTGCAAGGACTTAGTCGTGGAGCCATCGCAACTAGGAAGCTTAAAGGGGTTAATCAGGACAAAGTACACGAGAGAGTTATACTAGTTCGGCCCCTTACGGTGAAGGTGAGGCCTACGTCTAGTTGGGTTGGTATTGCTTGATGTTTCGATAACCAGGGAGCGAGATACGCTATGCCCGGCTCTCGAGGAGTTGTTTCTTGCCCTAAGCCGCCAGTGAGTCGTCCCCTTATATACGGGTTGGCGCCCTGCGGCCTCTGAAGTCCGGCGGCTTATAGACAGTGTCCGGCTCGGTGACTAGTTAATTCTACCTTATAATACAAGTCATGCCATCATGGCAGTTTATCACTATGGGCCTTAAGTCGCCTATGGGCCTTAGACCCTTTATTTAACTGCCATCTTCATGCTTGGTCTTGGGCTTCTTCTGATGAGTCTCTCTTTGCGTAACCCGGCCCCTCCTGTGCGGCTTACACAAATAGTCATATCCCCAACATTAGGCCCCAGATTGATTTGAACCGGTTCATGCCAATCTTAAAATACCTAAACAACTAGTCCTTCTGTCTTTAGTCATGCAAAAAGGTCATAACCCGTCGTGACGTCATCTTCTGGATCCGTGTTAACCCGCTGTGACGTCCTTTTTAAGTAAATTCATATTTTACTCCGTCGTATCCCCCAACGGATCTTTGCCTTTACTGACCCTTCCGGAAACCGAGGCGTTGGGGCCGCTGGATAATGATGTTTGGTCTCCTCGTTTCTCGCACCGCCTCAGTCAGCCTTTCCTTATAAAAAGGCACGATCTAGGTCTTCCATTCTCCCCTCTTCCAGTCGTCTTCTTCCTCTTGCTGCCTCTCTGTCTCTCGAGCTCTGCCGCCGCCGCCGTCGAACTCCCCGTCTTCACCGACTCAGGCCGCTACATCAACCTCGACTCGACCAGAAATCGGCCGAATCTCCGCAGCTCGTCCACATCCGTGAGTTCCTCTCCTTCCCTTTCTTAGATCTGCATTGGAACTTTTTGAGTTCGTCGGTGTTCATCGCCGCCTGCTACAAATTTTCAATAGTTTTTACCTCCAATGCCCTGTTAGATCGTAAAAATAACGTAGAACTGCTGCGGTGATTGTTTGTGCTTGACTTGCATAGAAATAGATCTCATTTCCCTTGTTCGGAAGCCCTCTTCGAGTGTATGAGCTTCTCTGCACTGTTTTAGGTCTAGAAATTTTTCCTTTCAGAGCAACCGTTTGATCCAAAATAATTTCGGAAAATTGTGAAGCCTGTTTGTTCCACACTTAGCCAAAAGCTGCATCTGTTGAATCTGTTCAGCCATGGTAGCCCATACGGCCGATTTAAGACAACATCGGTTGTCAACCTCGCTTGTTCCGGCGACTTGAGAAAATTTAAGTGCCTTTGATACCTGTAACAGTTTAAATATTACTTCATAGTTACCCATATGTCATTAGGCCCCTTCTTAAGCCGACATTTGAATAAACTTTAAAATGCTTTCCTCCGTTTAAATTTGAACCGGAACTTCTTATTTTGTCATAGGCTTCAATTTACACAATGGCACCCAAGGCCCCCAAAGCTCCTGTGACCTGCAACTAGGTCAAATCCATCATCTGAAGAGCACCTTGTCGACTTTGTGAAATCCGGCCACCTGCCCAAGAGAGAGATCATGTCTTATCGTGCTCCTGACCCGTCAGAAGAGAAACCTCAACCCAAGGAGGGGGAGGTGATCGTGTTTACTGATCACATGAACCGGGGCTTCGCTCCACCCAGTTCAAAATTCTTCAGGGATGTTTTGCATTTCTTTGATCTCAGACCTCAAGACATCGAACCCAATTCAGTGTCAAATATTTGCAACTTCCAAGTTTTCTGCGAGGTGTATCTTGGAGAGGAACCCAGCATACTTTTATTGAGAGAACTGTTTTACTTAAACCGGCAGAATGAGCGTGCCAGCGGGCCCGATCTGGAACTTGGTGGCATCTCGTTCAGCGGCGGAGACTGTCTTTTTCCTTACGCTGAACTACAAGGTCATCAAAGGATTGGAATCGGGCGTGGTTTCTGCGAGGATACTTCTCGGTGACGAAAATCCTCGCTCGCTTTCGCGCTTTTGCGCCTTGAATCAACCACCGTTGCGGATAAAGCGAGCTGCAATTGAGCGTGCGCCACTGGGTCCCACCATTAGCAAAATCAAAGCTCTTTTGGGAAATGGCTTAGATGGTGTTGACCTGGTCCGAGTCCGGGTCGCCATTGGCGAGTGATTCCGTTAAGCCGCCGCCCGGCAATGTGCACTACTCTCAAAGAGAAGAATGACCCTGCGTCATAGTCGATGACTTACCGGATGATGTGGTGGATGCTATGACCCGAGCGTTCTGAAAGAGGACACGGTGACCGATGCGCCTTGACTTACTTCCATACGCAAGAAGAACCCGGCTCCTGCAGTAAGTCATCAACCTCAATAATTACTCCTTACTTTGCTATACCTTAGTTTTATTCATAACCCTTTATCATTCTTCATAGGCTGATGATAACTTCTGGAAGGTCAAGTATAATCATGAAGCGGCCAAACAAGCCAGAGCGGAAAAAAGAGCTGAAAGGAAAACCGCCAAGACTGGAACTTCAAGGAAAAGGAAGCCAAGCGCTTCCGATTTACTTAAATTAGATGACACTTCTGACGATGAAGAAGAGGTAACTTTTAACTCCCTTGACTCTTTATCATCACCTTGCTGACCCTTAATCTTTTCAGGAGGATACAGGGAACAGCTAAGCCGTCGAAGAAGAGGTAACTATAATCTCCTCCGACTCCGAGCCCCTGCCGCGTCAGAAAATTCGAAGAGTAACCCGGAAAGTAAGATTTTCACATCCTTTGGCTTACCAAGATCCTCAATTTCTTTTGAAGCAACAGCAATTTGAAAGCCGGAGGCAGACCCGGACCAGCAAGGATATAGAGCTCTCCTCCGACATACCTGATGTAACCAGGAAGCGTAGGGCCGAGGTTATCTCTGATTTACGTTCTGTTTACCCTTTGGCGGGTTTAATTCGTCAACCTCTCAATTCATCTGACTCCAATTATCAGGATACCTCTCCTTCATCCGGCGAGTCTATGCAATGCAACATGCCGGCTTTCAAGATTGCCCCTGGGTAATATAATTTTGTTTTCCTTATGCCTTACCTTACTGATATTTTTGTGCTCACCCTTCTGCTTTGTCCACAATGTGCAGGTGAAGCCCAGTAAGAGGGCAAAAAAGAATAAGCCATCCCAAGACCCGGTAGTAACTAAGCCGGAACTCGGAACAGCCGCCCCCGACACTTTCACTCATCAACCGCCGCCTGAACCGGCTTATTAAATTCCAGCACCATCCTCTGATCCGCCCGCTGAAGAAACCTTTGGCGGTTCTGATAAACCAGAAACTCCTAGCCCGGTCAAGACAATTGATCCGGAGGTTGAAATTACCAAGACTCAGTTTGTCGAGCCAAGTCAGCCCACCGTCCTTGCCAAGTGTCCTACCAAAGAAGAGCTTTTGGAGCGCCGAAAGGCCAAATTAGACATTGCAGATTATACTAATTTGAGCATTGGAGATATAGTCTCTGGCTACATCAATCAAGTACATAGCTACCGTGGCCTGGAAATTAATATGGTGAAACAAATACAGCAAAAATCTGAGGTACAACTTATGCTACTTTCCTTAATCATACTTACTGTATCAGTCCCCAAGTCTATTGCTTATGAATGAATATGATGTAGACTTAGAAACCTGGTTAGCACTGCCTTATCCGGTTTATATGAAAATATGTAACCCGGTTGTAATATGATACTTTGAATTTGAAATACACATTAGCCCCCAAGTCTCAAGTATCTTTGCTTGCAAAGTGCTTGGGACTTAATTTCTCATGAACCGGCATTGTACATTAAATTTCTTCAGCATACATTAGCCCCCAAGTGTCAAGTACCTTTGCTTGCAAAGTGCTTGGGACTTAATGATATCTTACCATAATTTTGATTATAACCCGACATCAATGCAGGTCATCACAAGTCAATTTGAGTTGGAGATTGCTGACCTGAAGAATCGCCTGGCAGCTCAAGAACTGGAAATTCAAAAGGCCAACTCCAAATTTGCATTCAGCGTCTCTGAACAAGAGAAGTTGAAGAAGAATTTTGATGCGGAGAAGAAAATCTGGGCTGATGAAAAGGCCTCACTGGTGACCCGGGCCGAGACAGCAGAAACATCACTTGCAGAAGCCATAGCCGAGCTGTCCTGCTTAAAGCGCCAGATATCTCAAATGGTCTCAGCAATCTTCGGTAAGTTACTACATATAACCTTGAATATCGCAATCCTTCCTTTGATGACTATTTTAATTGTCATCTCCGGCTCACCTTATGTGTATAAACGCAGGTCCCAGGAGCACAAACCTTAAGCGAACATCTTGATCAAGCTAAAAGCGGTGTACACTGGTGAGCAGCAGTATGCGCGGGTCTAGCGATGCTTTGGCCGTTGTGGCTTTATCAAATGACGTTCCCCATCTCCTGCAAGATGTGCTAAAGTGGCTTGCCGTACTACCCCAGCGAATTCAAGAGCTAAGGTGGGCATCTGCCAGAACCGGGGCCACAGCTGCCTTAAACCGGGCCAAGGCACTGCTTCCAGAGTTAGACCTAGCAGACGTTGCTCTTGGATATCCTAGCTTGAAGGAAGACGACTCTGTATTCGACGAAACAGACTTTACCGCCTTTGTGAGAGTCGGATGTCCTGTGGCTACCATCATTGGGAATGACATTGATCTTACCAAGTATCAGCCGGGCAATGACAGCGAGAACCAGAGAATTCCAACACCTCACTATGATGACGTCAGCCTGATCCCTCCAACTCGTAAGCACACCTTTGCCCCTGAAGTTGACCCAGCCGGTTTAATAGATGATGAAGCTGAGTTTGAAGCCTTAAGCGGCATTGACTGGACCTCGTCAACCTTCCAGGACAGGGCAGCAGCCGGAGAGGCGGAGAAGGATAACCCGGAATCTTCAAGCCCACCAAAGGAGTGAACCGCCAAGCGTTGTGACTTTGCAAAAAACAATGCTTCATTATTCAGACTCGAGGAGTCTTGTAAAGGGTAGAAAAAACCTCTCAACTTTGTCATGCCTTTGCGCATGTTTGTGGCGCTTAATATTTTCGTAAGCCGCCATCGCTATATACTTCCAGCTTATGTTGATCTTTCCTTCACTACTGGAATCAGCTACTTTGCCATCTGCCAGCTCTTTGCCGTACGCTGGCGACGGCAAAAACTCCTGCCGTTAGCTACCCGAAGCAGACGGCAAAGAAGCTGGCTGATGGCAAAAGCTTCTTGCCATCAGCCAGTTCTTTGTCCTCCGCTAGGCGATGGCAAGATTCTTTGCCGTCGCTAGCGAGCGGCAAGGAGGGAGCCCCACCGAGGAGCTGATTAGGAAATACTTGCGCCCCCCTCTTTGCCGTCTGCTAGCGGACGGCAAAGAGCACATAGCAGACGACAAAGGTGGCGGACGGCAAAGATTAAACATATCTAACGGCGCCCCACCCCCCCTCTCTCTCTGTTCTCTCTCCCTGCTCCCACACGCCGCCCGCCCCACCACTACGCCGCCTCGCCGTGCTTTCACCGCCCGCCGCCCGCCCCAGGCGGCCCCACCGCCGGGGCTGGCAGCGTGTCGCCCCAGGCGCCTCGGCCCCCTCCTCCTGACACCCGCCTCGTTGCCCACCGCCTTGGTGCCATCCTTCACTGCCCCCGCCCGTCGCCCCGGCCGCCTGTTGTCTCGGCGCCTGGCCAACCCACCAGCAACCGCCCGGCCCGGCGTGCCGCCCTGAGCCCCGCCCCCTCCTCCACGGCCGGTGAGCTCTACCTCTCTCTGTTTTTCCTTTTTCTTCTATTTTTTAGTTTTAGGTTTATGTTTAGTTTAGATTTAGTTTTAGTTTTAGTTTTAGGTTTAGTTTTAGGTTTAGGTTTAGTTTTAGTTTAGTTTTAGGTTTATATTTAGTTTTTCCTTTTTTCTGTTTTTTAGTTTTAGATTTATGTTTAGTTTAGATTTAGGTTTAGTTTTAGGTTTAGTTCAGTTTTAGGAAAGAAGAAGAAGAAGAAGAAAAAACAGGAGAGGAGGAGAAGAAGAAGGAAAAGGAAAGGAAGAAGAAGAAGAGGAGGAGGAGAAGAAAAAGAAGAAGGAAGAAGAAGAAGAAAAGAGAGAGGAGGAGAAGAAGAAGAAGAGGAAAAGGAAAGGAGGAAGAAGAAGAAGAAGAAGAAGAAGAAGAAGAAGAAGAAGAAGAAGAAGAAGAAGGAAAAAAGGAAGAAAAGGAAGAAAAGGAAGAAAGGAAGAAGAAGAAAAGGAAAAGAGGAAAAACCCGACCCGACACGGCACCCGACCCGACCCGGCACCCGACCACGACACCTCGACCCCGAGACCCCGACCCGACCCGACACCGACACACCCGACCCGACCCGACACGACCCGACCGACACCCGACCCGACACCGACACCGGCACCCGACCTCGACACGACACCCGACCCGACACCGACACCGACACCCGAATTCCCGACCCGGCACCCGACCCGACACCCACCCCGAGACCCGACCCGACCCGACACCGAGACCGACACCCGACCCGAGCTGACCCAAACACCCGACCCGACACCGACACGGCACCCGACCCGACCCGACACCCCGACCCCAAGACCCCGACACCGACACGGCACCCCGACACCGACCCCGACACCGACACCCCGACCCCGACACCGACACGACACCCCGACCCCGACCCGACACCCCGACCCCGAGACCCCGACCCCGACCCCGACACCGACACCCCGACCCCGAGGTGCCAGAGGTGTATGACCTGTATGCCATGGCCCACACTGGCCCTTACAAGAAAGTCAAGGCATTCTCTGCGTCTGACCTCGATGATGCAAAGAACTTCACCAACATCTCTGCCCACGACAAGCTCGTGCAATATAGAGATCAGGGGAAGGCGAGGAAAGGGAGGACTTTAACCCGAGCCGAGGTCCCATTGATCTGAGTTCTTGATGGTATCACGGTGGCGGGAGGTCCCATGGCTACATAGCCATGGGAGATGTATAACCGTTGTCCTAGCACTCTCCGGAGATCAAGCGCGCTGATCGAGCTCCGCTCTGAGATAAGACCTCGTGAGCAGCCACCAACTTCGCCATCAAGGTTAGTTATCGTACTCAGCTATCTTTCTCCATTACATTGTATGCGCTTCCATCAATGATTACAAATGGTCATGTGAGTGGTGTTGCAGGCTGCTATACTGAGTGAGAGAGATAGAGCGGAGAAACTTGGCGGAGGCGGCGGAGAGGCAGCGGGAGTTGGAGGAGAGGACGACAAAGATGTTGGAGGAGGAGAGGGCCGGAATGACATGCAGGCAAGGGCCATGTATGAGCTCCTTGTAGTAAGTTTCTTCTGCAGATTACTTGCTAGTCTTAACATTTGAGTCTCATTACTAACTAGTATGACTCTGTTGTGAAAACAAATGTGCGATGTCATGTGTGCGAGAAGTCCGGTCGAGACCGCTCCGCCGATGCAGTGATTGCTCCTGGGAGCACGGTGAGTTTAATTTGAATGGACATTACTTGCTAGTCTTAACATGTGAGTGTCATAATGCTAATGAGACATTGGAAATGATCTTTGGTGCAGCTTAACTCCAGAAACGCATTGCACGATCCTTCTCTAGCTACCGGCACGAGCCAGCCCGCTACTACACCTCCGTGATCACGGTAAGTTTCTCTAGACTTAGACTTAGCTTTATTTCCTCCAATATGCTTACCATAATGGCCTAGAGTTAGCTTACTTATGTCAAAAATTGCATAATTAGCTTAGTTAGCTCATAAACGATCCATTTTACCTAAGTTAGCTCTAAAATGACTCATTTTACGTTAGTTAGCTTACAAGTGATCCAATTTATCCAAGTTAGCTCTAAAATGATCCATTTTACGTAGATTAGCTCCTAAATGATCCATTTTACCTACGTTAGCTTTAAAATGACCCATTTCACCTACGTTAGCTCCTAAATGACCCATTTCACCTAGGTTAGCTCCAAAATGACCCATTTCACCTTAGTTAGCTCAAAAACATGGCATTTCACCTTAGTTAGCTCATAAATGGCCCATTTCAACTAAGTTAGCTCCAAAATGATCCATTTCACCTAGGTTAGCTCATAAATGATGCATTTGACCTAGGTTAGCTCGTAAACGACCCATTTCACCAAGGCTAGCTCATAAACGACACATTTCACCTAGGTTAGCTCATAAACGACCTATTTCACCTAGGTTAGCTCATAAACGACCCATTTCACCAAGGTTAGCTCATACGACCCATTTCACCTAGGTTAGCTCATAAGCGACCTATTTCACCTAGGTTAGCTCATAAGCGACCCATTTCACCTAGATTAGATCATAAATGATCCGTTTCACCTAGGTTAGCTCATAAGCGATCCATTTCACCTAACTTGGCTCCAAAATGATGCATTTCACCTAGGTTAGCTCATAAGCGACCCATTTCACCTAGGTTAGCTCATAAGCGACCCATTTCACCTAGGTTAGCTCATAAACGACCCATTTCACCTAGGTTAGCTCATAAGCGACATATTTCACCTAGGTTGGCTCATAAGCGACCCATTTCACCTAGGTTGGCTCATAAGCGATCCATTTCACTAACTTGGCTCATAAGCGATCCATTTCACCTAACTTAGCTCATAAGCGATCCATTTCAACTAATTTAGCTCATAAATGATCCGGTTCACCTAAGTTAGCTAATAAATGGCATATACTTCTTCTTCTAGTCTTCTTCTTCTTCTTCTTCTTCTTCTTCTATTCTTTTTCTAACTTTCTTATTTGTCATTTTGCAGGTTTCATTCACTTCACGGAAGCTTGACATCATATGATGGATTGCTTGTTTTTCCTTTGATGCACTTCTTGTATTACGCTTTCGCTTGCTATGATGAAACTTTGCATATTGTAATATGTATGGATTGATGGGACTATGTGCAACCTACTATGTATGTATGGATGGATATATATATGTGTTGGATATTTATGTCATGGATATATATGTCTTGTGATATTTATGTGATGGATATATATATTTGTGTCTTTGTGATAATTGTTGGATATAAGAAAAACAGAATTAAAAGAGGCGGTCGGGCTCTTTGCCGTCCGCCATCGACGGCAAAGAGCCCTTGCCGTCCGCCCTTGTAAGGCAAAGGGACACGTGGCGCCCACACATGCTTCCCGGCTTTGTGCCATTTAGCAAATTGCCTACCGTGGCGGACGGCAAAGGCCGCTGTTAGCCACCTAACGGACTAACGGCTGGCGGACGTCAACTTTTTTGCCGTCCCTCCCTTTGCCGTCCGCCCATTTGTAGGCAAGGACTCTTTACCGTCTGCCATGAAAGCGAGGCGGCAAAGGACCTGCTTGCCGACCTGTCTTTGCCGTCACTCTTTCTTTCATGCCGTTGGCAAAGCTCTTTGCAAATCCGCCGTCCGTGCCTTTGCCGTCCGCCGTGGCGGACGGCAAAATACTGGATTCCTGTAGTGCCTGATGTTTAAAAACTTTCCTTGCTTTATCCTACATATAAAACAAAACAGAATTCCCTGGCGACTTATCGCATCCGGGGTCACATAAAGTATTGATAACCCGGAGCATGAACCAAAACATCATATAAAGGCCGGTTTATGATTATGATCACAATAGCATACCTGCAATCTTATTTGGTATTCTCGCCGGCTTATGTGACCCAAATCAGAGAGTGAGTTTAACTCGTGAAAGTTGGCACATATAATGTTTACCTGGCCCTTAATAACATTTATACTTACAGAGTATAATGAATAATAAACTTAATTTCAAAGGCCTCTGATTCGAATACGATCAGTGAACCGTTCCAAAGGGGTTAAGCTAAGATTCGGATACGATCATATAGCCCCCAGTGGCTTTGGCGATGCCGATCAAGTGGGTATCGACAGCTATGTTCTCTTTGGTTCAAATCGAGCTATGTTTGAGCAGGAAGCCCCAAGTGACCATGAGAGTTGTTTAATGGCGCTGATTGAATCGATCCACGTCCGACCCAAAGGGGTTAAGCTATGATTCAAATATGATCAAGAAGCCCCAAGTGGGTTTGGCGGTATGCCGATCAATTGGGTATCGACAGCTATGTTCTCTTGGTTCGAATCGACCTATGTTTGAACAGAAGCCCCAAGTGACCATGGCTAGATTCAGATATGATCATAAGCGGACCAAAGGGAAAGCGGATTGAGATATGATCCGCTCCTGTTGGTTGTTTCCACCACCGCAAAGAAGATATATAAACCTTTGAGGGTGAAAAGAAAAGAGGTCCTGCTTTATTGCTTTATATGATATATACATTTCCAAGAAAGAAAAAAAAAAAATATATATATATATATATATATATATATATATATATATATATATATATATATATATCTTGAGAGCCGGTGGCTCAAGTATAGTAAGGCGAAGATGAGCTATGTTCCACGGCGGTGGTCTCTTCCTCCGACTTACGTGAGTCTTTGTGCTCTCGAACATCGATGAGGTAGTATGACCCGTTGTTCAGATTTTTACTGACCACCAAGGGTCCTTCCCAAGGAGGGGATAGCTTGTGCATATCAGACTGATCCTGGATGAGCTGGAGCACTAAGTCGCCTTCCTTAAAGGCTCTGCTTCTAACCCGGCGGTTGTGATAGCAGCGCGGGTCTTGCTGGTAAATCGCCGAGCGGGCTATTGCCAAGTCTCGCTCCTCATCCAACAGATCAAGTGCATCCTGACGAGCTTTTTCGTTATCAGCCTCAACGTAAGCCGCCACGCGGGGTGAGTCGTGCCGGATGTCACTTGGCAGAACTGCCTCTGCTCCGTACACCATGAAGAAAGGTGTATAACATGTAGATCTGTTAGGCGTTGTGTTGATGCTCCATAGTACAGAGGGTAGATCCTCCACCCAACAACCCGGAGTTCGCTGTAAGGGGACCAAGAGCCGGGGTTTGATGCCCTTCAGGATCTCTTGATTAGCTCTCTCTGCTTGACCATTAGATTGAGGGTGAGCAACAGCCGAAACATCAAGCCGGATATGTTCTCGTTGACAGATCTCTTCCATGACACCCTTGGAGAGATTAGTACCATTATCAGTTATGATGCTGTGTGGAAAACCAAAACGAAAGATCACCTTTTTTATGAATTGAACCGTCGTGGTTGCATCACACTTACTGACCGGCTCTGCCTCCACCCACTTTGTGAATTTATCCACCGCCACCAAGAGGTGTGTCTTTTTATCTTTAGACCTCTTGAAAGGTCCAACCATGTCAAGCCCCCAGACTGCAAATGGCCAAGTAATTTGAATCATCCTCAACTCTTGAGCCGGCACATGAGCTCGTCGTGAGAATTTTTGACATCCGTCACATTTGCTGACCAGATCCTCCGCATCAGCATGAGTCGTCAACCAATAGAAACCATGACAGAAAGCCTTGGCCATCAGAGATTTTGAGCCAGCATGATGACCAGAATCTCGTTCATGGATCTCACGTATTATCTCCTGACCCTCCGCAGGCGACACAACGTTAAAACGCCCAGGTAACACTGCGGTGATGTAACTCGCCATGAACAATTGTCATAGATTTGGACCGCCTGATGATTTGTCTCGCCAAGGTCTTATCCTCAGGCAACTCTCCCTGGGTCATATAGGCCAAATATGGGACTGTCCAATCCGGGATAACGTGAAGAGCTGCCACTAGTTGTGCCTCCAGGTCTGGCACTGCTAGTTCCTCCTCTGTAGGCACTTTGACAGAAGGGTTATGCAAAACGTCGAGAAAAGTGTTAGGCGGCACCGGCTTACGCTGAGATCCCAGCCGGCTTAAAGCATCAGCCGCCTCATTCTTCATCCGGTCAATGTGCTCCACTTGATAACCTTTGAAGTGTCCAGCCACAGATCAACTTCACGACGATAAGCCGCCATAAGGGGATCCTTGGAGTCCCACGTGCCTGACACCTGTTGAGCTACGAGGTCTGAATCGCCCAAGCACCTTACCGGCTCAAATTCATCTCTTTGGCCATCCGGAGACCATGGAGTAAGGCCTCGTACTCAGCTGCATTGTTAGTACAGGGAAACATAAGCCGGAGCACATAACAAAATTAAAACAACTCCAGCTCCCCGAGCCTTCCAACTGCCCGGACCCATCAAAGTGAATAGTGCAATATGTGTTATTTGGCTTCTCCTCAGGTGACTGCTACTCTGTCCAATCATTGATAAAATCCACCAGGGCTTGAGACTTGATAGCAGTCTGAGGCATGTATTTCAAACCATGGGGTCCAAGCCCAATGGCCCACTTTGCGACTCGTCCTGTGGCCTTTCTATTCTGTATGATATCTCCTAAGGGGGAAGAGCTTACCACAGTGATAGGATGACCTTGGAAGTACTGCTTCAGCTTCCGGCTTGCCATGAACACTCCGTAAACAAGTTTCTGCCAATGTGGATACCTTTGCTTGGACTCAATGAGCACCTCACTGATGTAGTAAACCGGCCGTTGAACCGGATGCTCCTTACCAGCCTCCTTGCACTCCACCATGATGGCCACACTGCCGGCTCGGGCGTTAGCAGCCACATATAACAACAATGGCTCTCTATCAATAGGAGCAGCAAGGACCGGCGGCTCAGACAACTGTCTCTTTAAATCCTCAAAGGCAGCGTCAGCAGCATCACTCGAGACAAAAGCATCCGTTTTCTTCATAATCTGATATAGCAGCAGGGCCTTCTCACCTAACCGGCTTATGAACCGGCTTAAAGCAGCAACACGACCCGCCAGTCGTTGAACATCATTGATGCACGCCAGCTTGGCCAAGGAGGTGATCGCCTTGATCTTCTCCGGGTTAGCTTCGATGCCTCTGTTTGAGACCAGGAAACCCAGAAGCTTGCCTGCAGGTACATCAAACACACACTTGTCCGGGTTAAGCATCATCTTATAAACCCGGAGATTATCAAAGGTCTCCTTCAAATCAGATATCAAGGTTTCCTTCTCCCTGGATTTCACCATGATGTCATCCACATAAGCGTGAACATTGCGCCCAATTTGTTGTGGAGACAGTTTGTACACATCTACGATAAGTCGCTGGGCACTCTTGACCCCAAATGGCATAGATACGTAGCAGAAGGCTCCAAACGGAGTGATGAAAGCCGTTTTCTCCTGGTCCTTAACTGCCATTTTGATTTGATGATAGCCAGAGTAAGCATCCAAAAAGCTCAGTCGCTCGCAACCCGCCGTAGCATCGATGATTTGATCAATACGGGGGAGGGCGAAGGGATCAGCCGGACAAGCCTTATTTAAGTCCGTATAATCCACACTCATCCGCCAAGTGCCGTTCTTCTTGAGTACCAGCACCGGGTTAGCCAACCACTCCGGGTGAAAAACTTCCACGATGAACCTAGCGGCTAAGAGCCGAGCGACCTCTTCCCCAATAGCTTTTCGTATTTCCTCATTGAACCATCGAAGAAATTGCCTGACCGGCTTATACTTTGGATCAATATTAAGAGTGTGCTCAGTGAGTTCTCTTGGGACACCGGCATGTCGGAAGGTTTCCATGCAAAGATGTCCGGTTCTCACGGATGAACTTCGATGGCGCTTTCCTATTTAGGATCCAAGTTGGCAGCGATCTTTGAACTGCTTGGAAGAGTCGCCAGGAGTAAAGTCAACAAGCTTTGTTTCAGCGGCCGATTTAAACTTCAACGCCGGGTCATGCTCTGTAGTTGGCTTCTTTAAAGAGGTCATATCCGCCGGGTCAACATTATTTTGTTAAAACCTTAGCTCCTCCGCTGCACAAACAGACTCAGCATAAGCCGCATCGCCTTCTTCACATTCCAAGGCTACCTTTCGACTCCCATGCACAGTGATGGTGCCCTTGTGACCCGGCATCTTGAGGTGCAGATAAACATAACACGGTCGTGCCATGAACTTGGCATAAGCCGGCCGTCCAAACAGAGCATGATACGGGCTCTTGATTTTGACTACCTCAAACGTCAATTTCTCAGCCCTGGAATCATATTCATCTCCGAAGGCCACTTCCAGTTCAATCTTGCCAACTGGTTACGCCGACTTACTAGGCACCACTCCACGAAAGACAGTGTTGGACGTCCTCAAGTCCTTATCAGTCAACCCCATGCGGCGAAAGGTCTCATAATAGAGAATATTGATGCTGCTTCCTCGGTCCATGAGTAACTTAGTGAATTTATATCCCCCAACCTGAGGTGCTACCACCAAGGCCAACTGACCCGGATTATCAACCCGGAGGGGGTTGTCTTCCCTGCTCCATATAATGGGTTGCTCTGACCACCTCAGATAACGGGGAACCGCCGGCTCAACAGAATTCACGGCCCTCTTATGAACCTTCTGGTCACATTTGCACAAATTAGTGGTGAACACATGGTACTGCCCACCATTCAGCTGCTTTGGGTGGCTTTGATAACCTGACTGTTGTTGCTGCTGTCCCCCTTGACCAGGCTGCTGTTGATTATAGCCGCCTCGACTTCCCTGAAAGCCGGAACTTGAACCGCCGCCCGGGCCATGAAAGCCACCGGCCCCTGAACCGCCGCCCGATCCATGACTGCCATCAAACATGTTGGAATTCTTGAAAGCCTTCATGATCGCGCAATCTTTCCATAAGTGGGTGTAGGGTCGTTCCCGAGTGTCGTGTCTCGGGCAAGGCTCATTGAGAAGCTGCTCAAGAGATGGGCCTGACCCGCCAGATCGAGGGGGCGGTTTTCCCTTACGTCTCTGATTGTTACCCTGTGCATTGGCATTGGCCACAAACTCCAGGTTACCCTCTGCCTTACGCTTGTTGCCTCCTTGATTTGTCGGGTTATGTTGTTGACCTTTTCCATTGCCGTTCTTCTTTCCCTTCCCTGTCTTTTCCTCATCAGACGCGGGATCCTTGGTACTATCAGAATCGGCATATTTGACTAAAGCCGCCATCAGCGTACCCATATCATTGCAATCACGCTTAAGGCGCCCCAGTTTCTGCCTCAGCGGCTCAAAGCGGCAATTCTTCTCCAACATGAGGACTGTAGAGCTGGCATCCATCTTATCGGACGAATGTATTATTTCCTTGACCCGGCGCACCCAATGAGTTGTGGATTCACCCTCCTCTTGCTTACAGTTGGTCAAGTCCACAATTGACATGGATTGCTTGCAAGTGTCCTTGAAGTTCTGGATAAACCGGGCCTTTAGCTCTTCCCATGAACTAATGGAATTGGGCGGCAAACCCTTTAACCAAGACCGGGTTGTTCCGTCTAACATCATGGTGAAGTACTTAGCCATTGCTGGGTCGCTGACCTCCAATGGCTCCATGGCCATCTCGTAACTTTCGATCCATGCCCCGGGCTGTAAGTCGGCCGTGTAAATCGGCACCTTTCGAGGTCCCTTCAAGTCCTTGGGCAGACGTACATCCCGCAGAGCCGGCACCAAACAAGGAACACCTCCGGTTCTAGTAGCCACTCCTGCTCCAACAGAAGTCGTCGGATACTGGGAGATCTTGATGAGCCGCCCGGTGAGCAGCTTAGCTGAGCGCCCGCTCGTCCTCCTGACGTATTCGGTCTTGCACCGGGTTATAGCCACCGGGCTGGTTACGACGCTGGGCATTGCTTGACAAAGCTTCTGACTCCAGATGCATGCTGTAACTTGGACTCCGGTTTTGACGAGGTGGTGCTAGCCAAGGCGGAGGAGTTGAATGAATCATGTCCTAGCTGTAAGAATAGGTCTCTTGCTGCGCCAGGGCCGTCTGAATAAGTTCTCTGACCCTCCGGGTCTCCACTGCTGTCGGATCATCACCGTCCACTGGGAGAGCCGCCAAATGCGCCGATGCTGCAATTAAGTTTTCCATGGGGTTGGAAAAGTGACCCGGTGGTATTGGTACATAGCGGGTGGGGCCATACTCCCATGAGGTGGTGCCATCTCTCGAAGTTAAGCCGGTCCTCCCGCTCCGGCTGTTGTGACCTGATTTGCCTCGGGCGGGTTGCTAGGGCCGGCCCCGGGTGTAGCGAAGAGGTTCCGAGGGTCGTAAACCGGAGGCAAACGGGATTGATTTTTCTGGTGCCTCCTTCTCATTACCTCATTAGATGCGTTTAGGCTCATATTAAGCTGGAAAGCCTCTGACTGGAGTTGTTGTGCCCGTGCATCCAAAGTCGCCCGCTCTGTAGCTAACCTGGTGTCCTCAGCTGACAAGGCCTCCTTGGCCCGGGCTATCTCCTCATGCACCTATGCTACCTCCGCGTTATGCTCATCTTGATTTGCAGGAATAACCGTGGCGGTTAACAGGGCCGTCAGCTTATCCATAAGATCCATCAGCACCTGAGCCGGCGGGCGCAAAGGGCCTCCTACCCCGGCCGCTCCTGATCCGGACGTTATTGCAAGTTGCAGCCGTTGAGTTTTGACCGGGTTGAGTACCAGCCATGAAGACTCCTACCCAGCTTGGTGGCTCATAGGAATCCGGAATACTAGAGTCGTCGGAACAACCCCCAAGCATGCCCTCCTGTACTTGATACAGCGAATCTGTTGAACCGGCGGACGAATCACCATCAGAGAGGTGGGCCGTCTCACCATCATCTTCAGATCCTTTAGAAGTTCCTCTCTGTGGATGCAGCCCACGAAGGCACGCTTCATGCCGGGTTGAACTCGGGCGGGTCTCGCACGCTGAGCCGTCTCGACGAGGTCGGTGCAGTTGTCCGGCTCAGGGCCTGGCTCACCAATCCGGCCGATGAAGACGTGGATTCCGCCGAAGGGGACCCGGTACTCGTATTCAATTGAGTCGGCGTCGGGGCCCCAGCCTTCGTTGTCGATGTAGATCTTGCCGCGATGACTCTTGGTCATCCGGCCCACTGTGTATCCCTCGAGCCCTTCGAAACTGCCCTTCAAGAACTCAAATCCACCATGCGCTGGCCCCACGGTGGGCGCCAACTGTCGTGGAATTGTCACGGCAGATGTCCTCTTGCAAGGACTTAGTCGTGGAGCCATCGCAACTAGGAAGCTTGAAGGGGTTAATCGGGACAAAGGACATGAAAGAGTTATACTAGTTCGGCCCCTTACGGTGAAGGTGAGGCCTACGTCTAGTTGGGTAGGTATTGCTTGATGTTTCGATAACCAGGGAGCGAGATACGCTATGCCCGGCTCTCGAGGAGTTGTTTCTTGCCCTAAGCCGCGGTGGTGCCGTCCCTTATATACGGGTTGGCGCCTGCGACCTCTGTCCCGGCCGGCTTATAGGCAAAGTGTCGGCTCGGTGACTAGTTAATTCTACCTTATAATACAAGTCATGCCATCATGGCGGTTTATCACTATGGGCCTTAAGTCGCCTATGGGCCTTAGACCCTTTATTGAACCGCCACCTTCATGCTTGGTCTTGGGCTTCTTCTGATGAGTCTCTCTTTGCGTAACCCGGCCCCTCCTGGGCGGCTTACACAAATAGTCATATCCCCAACACTAGCCCTCTCCGGTGTCTATATAAACCGGAGAGGTTGGTCCTTAGAAGGCCGGTCACAATTACAATCATACCATCATAGGCTAGCTTCTAGGGTTTAGCCTCTATGATCTCGTGGTAAATCTACTCTTGTACTACCCATATCTTCAATATTAATCAAGCAGGAAGTAAGGTTCTCCAACGAGAGGGCCCGAACCTGGGTAAACATCTGTGTCCCTTGCTTCCTGTTACCATCAGCCTAGACGCACAGATCGGGACCCCCTACCCGAGATCCGCCGGTTTTGACACCGACAGTAGGCTTCAGTAACCTACCGCCGTACCCGATGGTGGTAGGCCCTTTTCCACGTCAGCACCTGCCAACGGCCATCAGTCGCCGTTAAAGGACCTACCACCGGAGGGGACGGCGGTAGGACGTGCAAACCTACCGCCAGGGGGGCTTGCGGTAGGCAAAAGGGTCAGATCCCAAAAAAATTCGAACGGGGGTCAGACCCTGATTTTGTTAGCAAAAAGGGTCAAAACACGAAATTTTGTCCTTCCCTGATGGCTTCACTGTTGTCCCTTTGCCATGACGTGATTTCTGATATGACGGCGGCGAAGACAAGGTTCATTTCCATGCAATGATGGTCTCAATGTGACGTGCTTGCCCGTTGGCGTTTCTCTGAAGAGCTGGAACGAGCTGGTGCAGCACATGTCGTGTCTTGCTCTCGAACAGAGAAGAATATTTTCCAGCGATCGCCGGTTTGTCTTCATTTCGTACATCAGAGTTCAGAAATTGTCATCCAGTGGTGGACGGAGGGTGCTAATCAGGGACCCGGCCGTGGAATTTATTCTTCTTATTACATACTCTCTCCTTCCTTTATTCCTGTGCTTCAATTTTGATCATAAATTTAACTAACAAGATCGTCTGCGACGGGAGCAAAAGTTATACCAGTGAATTCGTATTGAAAAGAAGTTTTTAATTATATATTTTTTTATCCCACTGCAGTTGGTCTCGTTGGTTAAATTTATGGTCAAAGTTGGACCTCGGAAAGCGCGGGCGCACTATATTTTGGAATGGAGGGAGTATAAGATAAGAACCCTATCTGGAAACTTAGAAACAAAGTTGTGTTTGGCAAGGATGTCTTCAAAGTTGCGCATGGATGGAGAGCAGGGCGGCAAGACTTGAAGGATGAGGTGGCTACTTTCTCCTTCTTGTCGGAGATGTGGATCTTTCTTTCAGCAGCCTAGTTAGCTTGCTTTTACTGCTGTGTCGTAAAGACTTTATGTATATAACATAAAAATGTTTGGTTCTGTCTGGACGTTGCGGTGACAGCGTTTTGCCCATTCCCGTATAACACTCCGACGTCTGTGTTGGGTGTGAGGCCTGTCTATGTGGGTTGCTCGGAGGAGGGAGGGATGACTCCCTCTCTCGTGGTAGCTCCTGCCTTTTGGTTATGTCCTTTTAGCTATGTAATCAAGAAGACATTGTGTTTTTTATAATGAAAATCAAAGAGGGAGCTCTCTTTATAAAAAAGAAGAAGGTAAAAACCCTATTTCACTGCGATTAATTATAGAGAGATTTTTTGGGAAAGATTAATTGCGGGGAGATGCAAAGGTGAACATGGTTGATGAGGTGGTTAAGAGTTTTCTCATGGAACATTATTGAACAGTTTTATCCAGGTAGATCCAGTTGATCCTAGTGACTCTCTCTCTCTCTCTCTCATTGCTGGCCTTGTAAGTAACAGTTCTTGTAATCATAAACCCTAAGGCATCTCCAACGGCGACCTGCAAATTTTCTCTCGCATCCATCTGCGAACAAGGATGCGGGAGGCCATCATCCAACGTTGCACACATACTTCCGACCTCCCTAATTTTTTTGATAGAGCCCGCATGTTTCAGTACCCGCATACATAGAGTTCAGACATTCAAATAGCTGAATACATAAAGTACAGACGTTCAAATAGCCGCATGCAGTAGTAGTTTAAATTTAAACAAGTTCAAATATTACATTCCAACATTGTTGTCCCCTTTAAACGCTCACTGATTCTCAATCAGATCTTCGTTCAGCTGCTCGTGAGTTGGTCGATGCCGAATTTGTTGATGCAATTTCAATACACTGTTCAAATGTGGCCAGATTCTGGTCTGGAAGTTCGATATGATCACCCATATTCTCAAATTCTAGAGTTGCGGCAGCATCCTCACTCTCATCCTCGATGATCATGTTATGAATGATCACACAACATATCATCACCTCCCACAAGGTATCTGAATCCCATTGTTTAGCAGGTCCACACACACACACTGCAACCGGCCTGCATAGCTCCAAATGCCCTCTCGACATCCTTTCTAGCTCCTTCCTGTCTTTGGGCAAAGTGAGACCTTTTCTGGCCAACTGAATTAGAGATGGTGCTAACAAAGGTAGTCCACTGAGAATAGGTACTGTCCATTGACAATATAGTGGCAAGGAGGAGCTTTTTCTTCTGTCGGTCTCGCAAACAACAGTAATCGCTGGAGCACATTGATGTCGCTGTGAGACCTGAGGATGCCAAACAAAGCATGCCAAATTCAAATATCATGTGATGCAACTGCTTCAAAACAATGGTGGGCTTTTTAACATGACCATGATATTGCCCTTGTAAAGCCTTCGGGCAATTCTTTCATTTTCAATGTATGCAGTTAAGGGATCCAAGCAAACCTGGCCACCCTCTTGCTTCTGAAATTGCGAAGGCCACTTGGTGTCTACCACAGTTAGTTCTCTCAGGTACTGAGGTCCAAAGGCCTCAACCATGGCAATTGCAAACCTGACCATTGCATCTCCGCGTGTGCTTTCGGACATCCGTAGGTACCCGTCCTACGAATTGGCGCTCGTGCCATATGCAAGCATCCGTAGTGCGGTCGTGTACTTATGGTAACCAGAAAACCCAATCGTTCCCACTATGTCCTTCTTCAGGATGAAGTAGTCATCTAGGACCGGGTGCCATGGTACAAACAATCGAAAACAGTCTTGCACATCCGAAAACGCCGGCGGAAATGGTCGATGAATAGTACATCAGGGGCAAAGTAGTTGCCCATCACTGTCAAATGGTCGCGCGCCCTGCTACGGTTGAGCACTTGATGACCCTTGATCGACCCCTTGAAATTGAGAACATGCTCCTCCGCATGCTCCGCATCTTCAAAGACGGCCTACATCGTCGTTGTCTCATCCGTGTAGTCTTCCTTGTCAGATGAGCCGTCGGAAGACTCAACATAGTGCTCGTATATGTACTCCAAATCAGAATACATTGCTTGAAAGAAGAAGAAACAGCTTTTTTAGCTCCGACAATTCATCGCACAGTTATCGGGCATGGTGAATACTAGAACCATACGCACGCCTTGCCGCGCCGTTTTTCTTTCTACTATTTCTCCTTTGCTTCTCTATTCATGGATCAAGTGGCAAATTAAGGACCCTAAAAAATGGTTTAGGATAAGTCTTGTAAAGGCAAACCAAATTATAGAATCAATAATAAAAAAAAGGAGTGACTGTACTCGGTACATATCACCAATGGTGTTTCTAAACTGGCCATCATGTGGCTGTTACTGGAATTGGACCACGTAGTTGGGGTGAAATAACTTTAGAGAACACTAAACCATATTTACATATTTGGGAGTGAGATGACATTAGGTGGTTTTACTGAACTTAAAAGATCCACTTTCTGCAAAATTGTTTGATGCTAATGTATATATATTTTTTGAAACCATTTTTATCTCTGAATAGCCCCCCTCGATAGGCAGAAAGGCAAACTGAGTAACAGAAAAACCAATAAAATGGTAATTTTCATGTGCGCAAAACTTTAATTCCACCAGATAGCTGTATATGGAGATCTAGACACTAAGTATGAACATCGAGTGTTCTCTATAGGGTGATATCTAGAGCCTCGATCAAGGTTTGGGAGATGCCTGGAACAGGCAGTGCAAGACTCACTCTGAAACATTAAGATATATATGCGTAAATATCCAATCGTTATCTAAATTTCTTAAACTTGACAAAAGCACATGGCATGCACCAGCTCAAGAATACCAACCTAAGACAATGATTCTCAGTCCTTTCTATTCGATCCCCAATGAAGAATATAGTCCATAAAATATGCTAACTGTAAAGTTTTGTTTTGGGTATGACACAGAAAAATCCAACAAGGGTTGCTATTCCAGAACAATAAATAGACACCAACATACAACTTCTTCGAGCTGTCATAAACTTTAAATCTCTATATCCTAAATGCGCATTAGTACATTCATGTCTTCTTCAACAGATAAATTCAAACAGCATATGCAAATATCATTAGGGGAGTTGGTATGTAAATAACTTACTATTAGTATTTTACAAACCACAAGTGTCAATACAAATCGCACAGAGACATTGTTTTATCATTTAGTTTTAGTGTGAAGATTGTAATGCTTGGATGATTTGTAATTTGATAGATAAGTTTTAATAATTAAATATGAAAGACCAAATTGAAATAACCATGTATTGGATTATCATCAATTATATAGTGCTTATAAAGAAGAGAAACACAATTTTGGGGGTGTCGTCGTCGATGGGGTAGATGCCGGAGCTCCAGGAGTCCAAGGACCAGCAGAACACCTTGGAGCCCACGTGCTCGGCCTTCATCCACTCAACCCTCCTCAGAACGAACGCCGGCGGCAGCGACTTTCCCTTCTCCTCCGCGAGGGTCAGCCATGCATGCCTCTTGGGCAGGATGGCATCCTCCACGACCACCCCCTCCTACTCGAACCTTTGCTCGAGCGGAACTTCTTATAATACTTCTTCTGATATCTACATAGAAAGCAAAACCATCTCATTAGGAGGACAATATCTCAAAGTGTACAAACACAAATAGATGAATAAATGTGTAGGGTTTCTTCACTGACAATGAATCTCCATCAAAGTGCAGCACTTTATAGACAACACTTCTAGCCCTGTACACTTCGCCATAAGGTCCTTCGTCAAGCTTCAGTATGCTGGCTAACTTACTGTTTCACAAGCATCTTTGCTTACTGATAAACAAAAGCAACAGTGCAAGTAAACAAAATTAAATAAATTCACTTTCACATGTTATGACAAAACTGATCTTCTTCCAGCTACCCAAACAACCGAGTACCAATACACCGAGAGATTGTATAATTGTTAAGTCTACTTTACAGACTAATGGTAAGGAACTAAATGTATGAGGGTATAAATTGGTTGAATGTGAGGGAAGGAAATTATCATCCACTAATACTCTAAATGAACTCCACCTGTTCACATCTCTAGTACTGTATTATAAAGAACCAACTGAGATACACTCATGACAATCAAGTGTTCCTATACCTACAAGGCATAGGATATATTGCATACATTCCTATAAAACACATGGTATAGTTGATGCCCTAAACTAAAATGTTTGCCCGTACAACCATGTGTCCAAATAGCTAAATGTGATTTAGTTATCACACAATTAATTTTTGTATCACCTAAAGTACCAACAGTCGCCATCGTTATCATAAGTTTTAGTTATCATTTGTAATTCATAGCCGATTCGAGAGCAGCATAGGGTAAAATGAGGGTAGATACAAGAGCTAGCTAATAGTACATGTTCTGCCAGTAAATGCTAGACTACAGAAATTAGGATGACACAATGTTCCGTCTGGCCACAAACGATGCAATTGCCGAGTATAATTATGCTGGCATCAGAAACAAACATTTTTAGTGTGTCTTTAATCAATGGATTTTACCAGTGAAATACTTATACCCGCCATTCATTTCCTTTTCTTTCCATGCTAGCTTCCTCTGTAGCTGGTGGCTGATGTAGATAAGTATGTGAAGACAATTTTAGTTTCATTATAGGTCCCACTAATTGTTGAATAATTAGTTTGAGTTTATTTGGCTGCCATTGAAATCGGAATTCCTATATCATCGTTTTCTTGGTAAACTATAGAGGCGCACAGCCACCACCATATTACATCTGCACCATGCCCCTCACCTCCTCGCCTATGGATTGACTTGACAAGAACCACAAGCTAGCTAGATGCAAACAACAGCGTAGCATACCATCAGAAAAGGAAGCATGCTCAAATTAAGAAAATATTGTTGATTATCTTTCTCTTTTACGAACAACCAAACATATCAATTCATTGCCAGAGAGGACCATGGAAGGAAGATCTGAAGAAAATAGGTTCCCCCCTTGTAACATGAACATGAAAACGGAATTAAAAAAATCAAGAACCTGTGGAGGGAGTCGGTTACTCCTTGGGCAAAGCCATGCTGAATCCGCGACCCATCCATGGCACCATATGGCGGTAGGTGAGGATAGGGCGGAGCCTCTAGACACAGATGCCTGCCCCTTCACAAAACAAGACACAACCGACTGTCTTTCCACCATAATTCTAGTCGCCGACCACCGCCGGAGTTCTGCACAGGAAGGAGAACGGGCTGATGGGAATCGAGGCACCATAATTCCAGTCGCCGACCACCGCCGGAGTTCTGCACAGGAAGGAGAACGGGCTGATGGGAATTGAGGCAACGGAATCGGTGGCGTACGGCAGGAAAGCTTGATCTGGCCAACGATTTGGGGGTGGGGGACAATCAACCTCGGGCTTGCTTTCAGATCTAGATGAGGGTGGTGGCAAGGAGGTACTACGGGCAAGGTGAAGGCGGGCGACGGTCGGAGATTGGCGGGTGGCGGGCGGCGGGCGGCGACCGAAGACCCTGGACAAAGAGAGCTCTGGAGAGAACAAAGAGAGGGAGAGATCAAGAGGCAGTCGTGTGACCAGCATAAACAAACCAACTATTGTTTTGCCAACAATATCTCACACCTATAAGTTGGTGTCTAAGGTAATCACAAATCGCTTAAAAATAATACTCCCTGATGTTATCTCTTTAAACCAAAGTGCATTTGTACGGGGACGGATGATATCGAGATAATGTCCTTTTAGCATATGAATTAACTCATTTCTTACAAAGGAGGAGGAGCGGATCGATGGGTTATGTTGCACTCAAATTGGATATGAGCAAAGCATATGATCGTGTCGAATGGAGGTTTTTGAAGGATATCATGTATAAACTGGGATTTAATGGTGGATGGATTGAATTAGTAATGAAGTGCATTTCCACCGTCGGATACCGAGATCAAAGTAAATAAAGATATCACAGATGTGATTATTCACGAAAGGGATTGAGACAAGGGGTCCTTTGTCCCCTATCTATTAAATACTATGTCTTTGAAGGGTTTTCGGCCATGCTACATCATCTTTGAGCAGTGGAAAATTGAAAGGAATTAAAGTCTATAATGGTGCCCCGATATCAACCACTTATTGTTTGCAGACGATTCATTGTTGCTGATGGAAGCCAATGTCACAGCCCCAGATCGGCCCTAGCTTGATTTTCTTACATCCATGCATCATGTCTAAATTTCTCTTAAATTTGAATTGGGGAATTGGAGAGCCTCGGAAATCATTTAAAATAAATGATCAATGTTAAAAATTGCTTCAAATGTTTCCAAGGAAATGTTCCTTTTCAGCTTTGAAAAATATTGGCAAGAATGAAATTCAAACCAATATTTTTGGAGTGACTGAAACATTTTATTTTGGGCCTTTGAATTAATTCAATAACTATTTGCATTGGAAATATATTTTATATATAACTAATATCGTCCAATAATTGGGGACATTTTATGTGGTTTGGTATACTTTAGTTCTAGCCACATGATTGTCTTCAGGATTTTATAAAATGGGTTAGTATTTTACTAAGCAAAACAAAACAGAACAAAATAGAAAAAACTAAAACAAATAAAGAGAGAGAGAGGCCGACCTGGCCACTTACAGGAGCTGGCCCAGTTGGCCCAGCCACCAACCACCTCGCTTGGTCATCGCCTACCTCCGCGATGGGAAGAGGAGGGACACTGGCCTGGCGCCCGAGCTCGCCACGCCTCCTCCTCCTGCTCGCTTTGCCTCACCGAGGCGCCTCGCGCCTTCTCCTCGGCGCCGCCCGACCCCTGGACCCTCTCGCTCTCTCCCTCTCCCTCGTTCCCTCCTCTGTCTAGCTCCCCAGGACGCCACCGAACACGCCGTCGCCGCCGCTCGCCACCACCGCGGCCACAGCCACCATCTCGCCCCTCCAACGCGTCCCCGAGCTCCGCCGTGCCGCCCTCGCCCTCCCGCCGCCACGCGACCGGAGAAGCCCGATCGCCGCCCGATGTTTTCCCTCCTCGGACCCGCGGTCGCCGTCGCCCGGTCGTCGGCTCGGACGTCCCCCCTGCCAACCCCTCCGTTAGCCTCGCTGTGAGCTCCCCTTCCTCTCCCCCTAGTTCCCGTGCTCATTTGGCCTCCCTAGTCGCCGTTCCCACCTCACCCGAAAACTCCCCGCCGCCGGCCATGGCGCTGTCGTGGCTAGAGCCACAATGGCTCGAAGCCAACCTCACCTTCATGCTCGGACTGACACCGAGGGCTCGTAGCCACCACCGCTCCTCCTCCCGTGCTGTTGTAGTGTCGTTTCCGCGACGCCTTGAACTCCGTGGCCGCCTAGGTCGTCGCCGGCGCCGATTCCGGCCGCCCCGAGCTCAACCGACTCCACCAAGAGCTGCGGCTCGTCCCCAGCTCCACCTAGATGCCCTCCGCGGCCCATTTGGTCGCCGGAGTGGCCAAAACCACTCTCACCGCCGCGTTGGGCTCGCCGGCGGCTAAACGCCGGTAGCCGACTTTGACTTTGACCACGGGTGGGCCCTAGTTGACCCTGTTGAGCCTATGACAGGTGGGACCCAGCCCTGTTAATTATTTAGGATTAGTTTTAATTAATTTTTAGTTAAACTAATTACTCTGACACGTGGGTCCCACTGTCAGGTTTGACCCGGACCGTGTCCCGTTGACCGCTGATGTCACTGCGACGTCGGTCGACGATAATTGATTTTCTGGATTTATTATAATTCAGGAAATTTCAGAAAATACTCTAAACTTCTAAAATTCATAGAATTTCAAGCGTAACTCCAAATTAAATAATTTATATATGAAAAATGATCAGAAAAATATGAAGAATCTGTTTATGCCATGATCATGCATGTTTGAACAAGTTAACCTCACTGAATAGGATGAATCATGATTAGGGCAATTTATGAACTAGCATTTGGAGTTGAAGTTTAACCTTGTTGAGTTCCACCTCAATTAACTTGGCTAGATACTGCATTAGGTGAATTCAGTACCTTAACATGACATGGCATTCATGTGAATGTGCATTGCATTGATTGTGTTCTCTCTTGTTTGCGGTAATTGTCCCTCTCGGTGAACAACGTCTCGAGCGATGGTCGATGACACCGATGAAGAACTATATTATCTTGAAGTGCCGAGCAAGCAAAAACCCTTGTTCATTCCGATACAATCCCACTCTCTCGCTCCTGCTCTATTTTCTGCATTAGGACAACAACGACTCATGTGTTACTTGCTGCGGTAGCTGAACCCCTTATCCTCTGCATGACTGTCATTCCACGGTAATTAGATGAAACCCACTAGCATGAGTAGGAGTTGTTTGAGCCATGTTGTGCCTACTCATCCATGCTTGTTTGTCGTGCACTGCTCTTGCTTAGAGTTGGGTCAGGTCGATTCATCGGGAATGAATCGGAGGTGTGTGAACATGTCCTACTGTGTGTGAGCTAAGTGTTGTGAACACGATTTGGTAAAGGTAGCGGTGAGAGGCCATGTAGGAGTACATGGTGGGTTGTCTCATTGCAGTCGTCCTCAGGAACTAAGTTCTGTGTTTGTGATCCATGAAACAGTTACTACCACACATTGGGATCCTTAATTGACCCTCTCGGCTTCGACCACCCTTGTCCTCTGTCAGGGAGTTGCAAGTAGTTTACGGTGTTTGTAGCATTTGGGGGCACGCATAGCGCTGACCTTAGGGGTGGGTTGTGTTGCGGTAGGCACGTGGCCAGTGTACCGATTCGCCCGTTTGGTGTCTGGGAACCCTACACACATCGTTCGGGGCTGTATGGGAAACCTCGGCGGACTCCTGCGGATGGAACCTGAATAGGCGATAAACTGGACTAGGGACTTGAGTGTTTAGGTAGGCCGTGGCCGACACCACGTTGGGCTTCCGCTTGAAGGTTGCAGTACATGTCGTAAGCGGCGGTAAGTGGTGAGCGTGTGTGAAGAAGTACACCCTGCGGGGTTAATATGATCTATTGAATAGCCGTGTCCACGGAAAAGGACTTCTGGGTTGCCTATATCGGTTCATAGACAAGTGAAAGTGGATACTCTAAAATCGCCAAGATAAGCGTGAGTGCTATGGATGGCGTTCTCGTGAGGGAGGCGGGGCGGGTCCATAGTGGTGTATTGATATGGTGAATATGTGGACTCGTGTGCCACCTCAAAGAGTTACTTGCGATCGTAGTTCAGGATAGCCACCGAGTCAAAGCTGGCTTGCTGCGGTCAAACTCCACCACCCCTTTTGATAATGATGCATATGTAGTTAGTTACGATGTAAGCCTTCTTTGAGTACAATTGTACTCACGTTTGCTGTTTATGTTTTTGCGAGAGGCGTCGGTCTCGCTAGTAGTTCCACGTGGGCTTGACGTTTAGCTTGTTACCTCAGCTACGATCTTGTGCCCTCGGCAGATCAGTAGATAGTCGGGCTTCTCAGCCTTTTTCATTTATAGTTATGCGTACTCGGACATGTTTAGCTTCGCTTGTGCTTTGACTTGTATGCCACGAGTGTTGGGTCATGAGACCCATGTTTGTGTTGGGGAGCGTAGTAATTTCAAAAAATTCCTCGCACACAGGACCATGGTGATGGCATAGCAGCGAGAGGAGAGTGTCGTCCACGTACCCTCGTAGACCCGAAAGCGGGCGTTATAACAACGCGGTTGATGTAGTCGTGCGTCTTCACGATCCGACCGATCCAAGTACGAGCGTCGTCACCTCCGTGTTCAGCACACGTTCAGCTCGATGGCGATCCCGGACTCGATCCAGCAAAGTGTCGGGGATGAGTTCCGTCGACAAGGCGGCGTGGTGGCGATGATGATGCTCCATCGGCGAGGGCTTCGCCTAAGCTCATGACGATATGACTTCTCCGGCGAGGGCTTCGCCTAAGCTCGCGACGATATGACGAAGTGGAATATGGTGGAGGGGGCACCGCACACGGCTAAGGCGATCCGTAGATCAACTTGTGTGTCATGGGGTGCCCCTGCCCCGTATATAAAGGAGCAAGGTGCGGCCAGCCCAAGGCGGCGCTGGAGAAGTCCTACTCCCGGGAGTAGGACTCCCCCCTCTCCTAGTTGGATTAGGATTGGAGGAGGGAAGGGAAGGGCGCCCCCCCTCCTCTCCTTGTCCTATTCGGACTAGAGGGGAGGGGGCGCGCCTGCTGGCGGCCCTTTCCTCTTCTCCCTATGGCCCATCAAAGCCCATAGACCCCGGGGTTCCAGTAACCCGGTGTTAAATAACTTCTGTTTTCATCCGGAACCTTTCCGAAGTCAAACATAGGCTTCCAATATATCAATCTTTATGTCTCGACCATTTGAGACTCCTCGTCATGTCCGTGATCACATCCGGGACTCGAACAACCTTGGTACATCAATACTTATAAACTCATAATGAAGCTGTCATCGAAGCGTTAAGCGTGCGGACCCTACGGGTTCGAGAACTATGTAGACATGACCTAGAACCATTCTCGGTCAATAACCAATAGCGGAACCTGGATGCCCATATTGGTTCCTACATATTCTCGAAGATCTTTATCGGTCAAACCGCATAACGACATCGTTGTTCCTTTGTCATCGGTATGTTACTTACGAGATTCGATCGTCGGTATCAATACCTAGTTCAATCTCGTTACCCGTAAGTCTCTTTACTCGTTCCGTAATACATCATCTCACAACTAACTCATTAGTTGAAATGCTTGCAAGGCTTATGTGATGTGTATTACCGAGAAGGCCCGAGATACCTCTCCGACAATCGGAGTGACAAAACCTAATCTCGATTCATGCCAACTCAACATATACTTTTGGATACACCTGTAAGTACCTTTATAATCACCCGATTCGTTGTGACGTTTGGTAGCACCAAAGTGTTCCTCCCGTGGCAGGAGTTGCATAATCTCATAGTTTGGGAACTTTGTATAAGTCATGAAGAAAGCATAAGCAACATACTAAGCGATCAAGTGCTAAGCTAACGGAATGGGTCAAGTCAATCACATCATTCTCCTAATGATGTGATCTCGTTAATCAAATGACAACTCATGTCTATGGTTAGGAAACATAACGATCTTGGATTTAACGAGCTAGTAAAGTAGAGGCATACTAGTGACACTCTGTTTGTCTACGTATTCACACATGTATTATGTTTCCGGTTAATACAATTCTAGCATGAATAATAAACATTTATCATGATATAAGGAAATAAATAATAACTTTATTATTGCCTCTAGGGCATATTTCCTTCAGTTTGTAATATCTCGCTCCTCGGAGCCTAATGAATAAATATTTGAGTCGTAGAGTTATGTTGTGATGCCATGTTGTATCTACACATATTGAGCATATTGTGTGTATGTTTGAAATGCTTGGTATGTGTGGGGTCCGACAATCTAGTTGTTTATCCTTGGCAGCCTCTCATATGGGGAAATGTAGTCTAGTGCTTCTGGCGATAGTAGTCCGCTTCTGACCGGTTCACGAGTCACGCTAGCCCAACACTCTGCTTTGGACACTTGGTGGCGGCATGTGTTTCACTTCGTTCCTATATACATCCCTTGAGGAAATGTCACGCGGTGATACTTGGTGTCCTGCCTAGCCTGCTACAGCCGGAATACGAGTCTGTTAGCCAGTGCTACAGCCCGAGTTCATCGTTGATGACCGACATGCTCGATGTGATTCATGTATGCTGTCCCCATGGGTTAGCGCGCTTTGGATTCACGACTAGCCATGTCGGCCAGATTCTTTGTCATATGGATGCTAGTGACACTATCATATCGTGAGCCAAAAGCGCAAAGCGGTCCCGGGCCATGGTAAGGCGACACCGTGGGGATACCGTGCGTGAGGCCGCAAAGTGATATGAGGTGTTACCGGCTAGGTCGATGTGACTTGGAATCGGGGTCTGACAGCGTTAGTATCGAGCTTTGACTGCTGTAGGATTACCAAGCCAAACTGGTCGAAGTTGTGTCTAGAAATGCTTTAGTTATATAAGGGAATTGATTGTGGAAGGGAACGTAAGGCTCTTTTTACTCCTTATACCTCATGGACTTCTGATCTGAGTCATCCTCTTCTCTTCTACGGGGTTTAAGAACTAGGCTTCTTATCTATCTATCAGGATGACGTGTTACTAATCCATAGACCTTTAAGATTGTTGGTTTTAATCCCCAGTTCAGTTCCTACTATTCTGTATGATAATTGTAGATCTCGGAACCTTGATATTGTGATGTTGAGTGGTTATGCCACCATTTTGCAGGATGTCTCAAATTATTTTGAGCATTTACGGCCATTATGCTGTCTGAGTCATCCCAGGTCTCTAAATAGTCTGATGCATTTGCAAATCCTTTCCTTCCGTTCCCGATGTCCTTTTTGGTCAGAATAAGCGCACTAATCGGTGAGTTGAGGTACCCTATTACCTCGACATATACGTTGGAGTTAGCACTATGACCCTAGGTGTTTAGGAAGTCACCTAGCAATTTAGTAATCTAGCAATGCTTTTGTATCCCCAGTGTGATGATTCTGGCCATTATTCTTGAAAGCATCCCGTGATGCCATTTAGTTAGTAGGTATTCTACTCCTGGGTTCCTGGCCCAAGATTCACCCTACTTCATGTTGTTAGTATTTGTTAGTTCCTTTAGGATATTAGTAACCTTTGCATTAGTCCTCGAGGTCCGTGGTATTTCCTTCTTCCAAATACTATGAACCGCTTATGGCAGAAGTTCCTCGCTGAACCTAAAGGTCACAACCAGAGTACCCTTGAGGAGTTCTCCATTCATAATTGTGACTCTGCCAGCCCTACCTCTCTGCATGGGTTATCCGGAAGAAACATGTTGAACTTGGTTCGACATACTAATCTATGCATCCACAACTCGGAAAGTTATATGTTCCTCGAGTTGTTCCTCTTTAGTTGTATTCTGACCCCGCCTATCAGTTGATAGTCAGGAGTAGTTGTGCATTCATGTTATCAATGCCTATTACTCATGTGGCCCGTCAAGCCATTTTATTCTGGAATGACTAGGAGAAACAAACTCCAGAGCCTCATCCATATCTAGGACTGGGTCAAAGCAGTTGTATTCCGCAGATCAAAATGCCAACCCAGCTTTTGAGTCTGTTCCACCTGGAGTGTTACCATCTTATGTCAAGAATGTCATGAGAATTGCACCTTCTCTTATGAATTCTTGATGCAGTGATACTTCTCGCCATCATTGTTCATTCCTCGGTTCCGTGTTGTGCATGGCCGAATGCCGACTAGTGAATCGTGATGTGTGAAATCTATACTCCTAGTAACTCCGTTGCTTTCGTAGTTAATGGACAATATCCTCATTCTTAGCGTGTTGATTATTAAATCATCATCCTAAGATTGATCATGCTACCTAGTCCTTATTTACGGTGCACACTTGATTGATGAGTTAGGATCTTGTCAAGTCCTCACTCATTTGATCATATCGTCTTGCCACGAAAAGCAAGATTGCTCTCGAGCTTAGTAACATACCGGTGGTTCGTGACTTTCCAAATATCTTCTTGGAAGTGTTACGGGTTGTTTCTGACTGTTATGTTGAGCTCGTGATCAAGTTGGTTTCTTGTGAACCACCCTTTCTCCAAGAATCGTGTTGGATATCCCTAAGCTAGTTGGTTAAGCTAGACAACAACTTGGAGAGTTGGAAGATAAAAGCTTGCCTAACTTAGTTCGTTCCGAAGGGATATTCCTGTGTAGTGTGTGTTGAAGAAAGATGATATCTTCATCGATTGGTCCCTGTGATCAGTTGCTGGACCTATTGTCTTATCAAAACTTTGACTTGAGTACGGGCCATCGTCGAGTCAAATCAGAACCAACGATGTTCGTAATGTTGTCTTACTCGTGGTTAATCCCTCGAGCATACACCATTATATTCTTTGGTCTGACCAATGCTATCACCGTGTTCACATGATGGTGGAAGTCCAGTGATATGGAAATTCCGATGAGTTGTTGTTGAACCCATCAGCAGCATTTTGTCTCCCCCATGAGTCATGTTGAACATCAACCTAGTGTTGGAAACTTGTGTAAGCATTTCTTCGTGTTCCGTTCATGAAGCTTATGCTTGGATGGAAAGAGTGACTTCCTCGAATTCATGTGCCTTAGGTGTAAGTTGCTGCCATGAATTTGAGAAAGGTTTGTTTTGTTTCCCGTGGAATCATCCCAAGTCAGTCATGCATATGTGCGAAGTATTCTGTAGCCTGGAGACTTGCAACCTTCATTCTATATGTGTTCCTAGCACGCCAAGCCACTGATTGATTTGTTCAAGGAAAAGGAGTTGTTGTGCAATCCTGGTCATGCACAAGACTTCGTTACCCTAGATGATGGTTCCCAACAAGAACTCGGTAGTGTTTTATTATAAGACTACTACGTGGTCATGCTTGTCTTAGACAGCGTGTCCACGGGTTTGTAGCAGAACCAGCTCATGTCTTGGAGCTTGCTATCATAGTTCACTCCCCGAGAATCTCGCAACATCATCTCGTCGATTTGTGTTGCGACCTTACTTTTCGGACATGCTGAGTCCGAAGTACCCTGTCACCAATCGGATTTGAATCTCAGGCAGATATGATGGTTGGAACATTCCAACAGTTGCATTTCGTTCCCAACTTTTGCACCCCATTGTGCCAATCTCTATGGGCTGCCTTCTTAGTAATTCTTGTCTAGGATCATCCTCAAAAGTGGACTTACCATGGGTCCCATCCATTTCCGGTGATAAGCAAAATCATCCATTGTGTTGTCTTCAACAAGGTAGTCCACATCATCCATTCTAGTCCGAGTATGTCATTCTTTCGAACTCTTTCAAATGATCGATTGTGATTGCCTTAGGCTGGTATAAAGAGTTCCAATGATCTATGGATCAAAAGTAATTCTTTTTGCCACTTAAGGGAATAATTCTACGAGTCACCTTTCCTAAGGTCTCCCGTTATGGAATCATGGCAATCATCTCCTTGTTACTTTGAAATCATGCACCATTTTACTTAAGCGTGGAATGGTTGCCTACCAATTTGAACCTTCGCCATCTATTTCTTTACCATCCTTCCTAATGTGTGTTTGGGGTCTCAACTCAAGAGTTGTTCTTATGTCTCTCCATGAACTGATCTTGAGTTGTTCGATCTTCAAGAAGATTAAATCCTGTAGGGTTTCCCCCGTCTTTCTGTTGTCGTGTCGAGTGAAGATCTCGAAAGTAAAGACGTCAAGACCAAGATGATGGAATGAATCAACATCTTCGAGAAGGGAAAATGGATCATGAAGATTGTGATAGTTTTGTGACCCCCCCTTTTCCTCTTACCTCACGTCTTGAATCTTGGGGCGAGATTCTTGTTTAGTGGGGTGAGTATCCTGACCCAGATCGGCCCTAGCTTGATTTTCTTACATCCATGCATCATGTCTAAATTTCTCTTAAATTTGAATTGGGGAATTGGAGAGCCTCAGAAATCATTTAAAATAAATGATCAACATTAAAAATTGGTTCAAATGTTTCCAAGGAAATGTTCCTTTTCAGCTTTGAAAAATATTGGCAAGAATGAAATTCAAACCAATATTTTTGGAGTGACTGAAACATTTTATTTTGGGCCTTTGAATTAATTCAATAACTATTTGCATTGGAAATATATTTTATATATAACTAATATATGTCCAATAATTAGGGGACATTTATGTGGTTTGGTATACTTTAGTTCTAGCCACATGATTGTCTTCGAGGATTTTATAAAATGGGTTAGTATTTTTACTAACCAAAACAAAACAGAACAAAATAGAAAAAACTAAAACAAATAAAAAGAGAGAGAGGAGCCGACCTGGCCACTTACAGAGCTGGCCCATTGGCCCAGCCCACCAACCACCTGCTTGGTCATCGCCTACCTCGCGATAGGTAGAGGAGGGACCTGGCGCCGCGCCCGGCTCGCCACGCCTCCTCCTGCGCCTTTGCCTCACCGAGACGCCTCGCGCCTTCTCCTCGGCGCCGCCCCGACCCCCTGGACCCTCTCGCTCTCTCCCTCTCCCTCGTTCCCTCCTCTGTCTAGCTCCCCACGACGCCACCGAACACGCCGTCGCCGCCGCTCGCCACCACCGCGGCCACAGCCACCATCTCGCCCCTCCAACGCGTCCCCGAGCTCCGCCGTGCCGCCCTCTCCCTCCCCGCCGCCACACGCGACCGGAGAAGCCCCGAAGCGCCGCCCCGACGTTTTTCCCCTCCTCGGACCCGCCGGTCGCCGTCGCCCGATTCGTCGGCTCCGGACCGTCCCCGCGCCTGCCAACCCCTCCGTTAGCCTCGCTGTGAGCTCCCCTTCCTCTCCCCCTAGTTCCCGTGCTCATTTGGCCTCCCTAGCCGCCGTTCCCACCTCACCCGAAAACTCCCCGCCGCCGGCCATGGCGCCGTCGTGGCTAGAGCCACAATGGCTCAAGCCAACCTCACCTTCGTGCTCAGTGCGCAGCACCGGGAGCTCGTAGCCACCACCGCTCCTCCTCCCGTCTTGTTGTAGCGTCATTGCCGCCGACGCCCGAACTCCGGCGGCCGCCAAGGTCGTCGCCGGCGCTGATTCCGGCCGCCCCGAGCTCAACCGACTCCACCAAGAGCTGTGGCTCGTCCCAGCTCCACCTAGATGCCTCCATGGCCCATTTGGTCGTGAGGTAGTAAAACCACTCTCACCGCTTGGCGTCGGGCTGCCGGCTAAACACCGACAGCCGACTTTGACTTTGACCACGGGTGGGCCTGGTTGACCCTGTTGAGCCTATGGCGGTGGGGCCCGATACAGTAATTGTTAGGATTAGTTTTAATTAATTTTTAGTTAAACTAATTAGTCTGACACGTGGGTCCCACTGTCAGGTTTGACCCGAACCGTGTTCCGTTGACCGCTGATGTCACTGCGGCGTCGGTGTGTGATAATTGATTTTCTGGATTTATTATAATTCAGGAAATTTCAGAAAATACTCTAAACTTCTAAAATTCATAGAAATTCAACCGTAACTCCAAATTAAATAATTTATATATGAAAAATGATCAGAAAAATATGAAGAATCTGTTTATGCCATGATCATGCATGTTTGAACAAGTTAACCTCACTGAATAGGATGAATCATGATTAGGGCAATTTATGAACTAGCATTTGGAGTTGGAGTTTAACCTTGTTGAGTTCCACCTCAATTAACTTGGCTAGATACTGCATTAGGTGAATTCAGTACCTTAACATGACATGTCATTCATGTGAATGTGCATTGCATTGATTGTGTTCTCTCTTGTTTGCGATAATTGTCCCTCTCGATGAGCGAAGTGCAAGCGATGAATTCGATGACACCGATGAAGAACTATATTATCTTGAAGTGCGGGCAAGCAAAAACCCTTGTTCATTCGATACAATCCCACTCTCTCGCTCCTGCTCTATTTTCTGCATTAGGACAACAACGACTCATGTGTTACTTGCTGCGGTAGCTGAACCCCTTTATCCTCTGCATGACTGTCATTCCACAATAATTAGATGAAACCCACTAGCATGAGTAGGAGTTGTTTGAGCCATGTTGTGCCTACTCATGCATGCTTGTTTGTCGTGCCTGCTACTGCTTAGAGTTGGGTCAGGTCTGATTCATCGAGAATGAATCGGAGGTGTGTGAACATGTCCTACTGTGTGTGAGCTAAGTGTTGTGAACACGATTTGGTAAAGGTAGCGGTGAGAGGCCATGTAGGAGTACATGGTGGGTTGTCTCATTGCAGCCGTCCTCAGGAACTGAGTTCTGTGTTTGTGATCCATGAAACAGTTACTACCACACATTGGTATCCTTAATTGACCCTCTCGGCTTCCTGACCACCCTTGTCCTCTGTCCGGGAGTTGCAAGTAGTTTCTGGTGTTTGTAGCATCTTTGGGGGCGCATAGCGCTGACCTTAGGGGTGGGTTGTGTTGCGGTAGGCACGGCCCGGTGTACCGATTCGCCCGTTTGGTGTCTCGGGAACCTGCACACATCGTTCGGGCTGTATGGGAAACCTCGGCGGACTCCTGCGGATGGAACCTGAATAGGCGATAAACTGGACTAGGGACTTGAGTGTTTAGGTAGGCGTGGCCGACACCCACGTTGGGCTTCCGCTTGAAGGTTGCGAGTACATGTCGTATGGCGGCGGTAAGTGGTGAGCGTGTGTGAAGAAGTACACCCTGCGGGGTTAATATGATCTATTGAATAGCCGTGTCCACGGAAAAGGACTTCAGGTTGCCTATATCGGTTCATAGACAAGTGAAAGTGGATACTCTAAAATCGCAAGATAAGCGTGAGTGCTATGGATGGCGTTCTCGTGAGGGAGGCGGGGCGGGTCCATAGTGGTGTATTGATATGGTGAGTATGTGGACTCGTATGCCACCTCAAAGCAGTTACTTGCGATCGTAGTTCAGGATAGCCACGAGTCAAAGCTGGCTTGCTGCGGTCAAACTCCACCACCCCTTTTGATAATGATGCATATGTAGTTAGTTACGATGTAAGTCTTCTTTGAGTACAATTGTACTCACGTTTGCCTATTTTTGTTTTTGCGAGAGAGTCGGTCTCGCTAGTAGTTCCACGTGGGCTTGACGTTTAGCTTGTTACCTCAGCTACGATCTTGTGCCCTCGGCAGATCAGTAGATAGTCGGGCTTCTCGGCCTTTTTCATTTATAGTTATGCGTACTCGGACATGTTTAGCTTCGCTTGTGCTTTGACTTGTATGCCCTGAGTGTTGGTTCATGAGACCCATGTTTGTAATATCTCGCTCCTCGGGCCTAATGAATAAATATTTGAGTCGTAGAGTTATGTTGTGATGCCATGTTGTATCTACACATATTGAGCATATTGTGTGTATGTTTGAAATGCTTGGTATGTGTGGGGTCCGACAATCTAGTTGTTTATCCTTGGCAGCCTCTCATATGGGGAAATGTAGTCTAGTGCTTCTGGCGATAGTAGTCCGCTTCTGACCGGTTCACCGAGTCCTGCTAGCCAGCACTACTACTTTGGACACTTGGTGGCGGCATGTGTTTCGCCGTTCCTATGTCATCCCGGGAAATGTCGCGGTGATACTCGGAGTCTGCCTAGCACCTGCTCTGACCGGAATACGGAGTCTGTTAGCCCAGTGCTACAGCCGAGTTCATACGTTGATGACCGACATGCTCGATGTGATTCATGTATGCTGTCCCCATGGGTTAGCGCCGCTTTGGATTCACGACTAGCCATGTCGGCCGGGTTCTTTGTCATATGGATGCTAGCGACACTATCATATCGTGAGCCAAAAGCGCATAAGCGGTCCCGGGCCATGGTAAGGCGACACCGTGGGGATACCGTGCGTGAGGCCGCAAAGTGATATGAGGTGTTACCGGCTAGGTCGATGTGACTTGGAATCCGGGTCCTGACAGCGTTGGTATCGAGCTTTGTTGCTGTAGGATTACCAAGCCAAACTGGTCGAAGTTGTGTCTAGAAATGCTTTAGTTATATAAAGGAATTGATTGTGGAAGGGCGTAAGGCTCTTTTACTCCTTATACCTCATGGCCTTCGATCGAGTCATCCTCTTCTCTTCTCGGGGTTTAAGAACTAGGCTTCTTATCTATCTATCAAGGATGACGTGTTACTAATCCATAGACCTTTAAGATTGTTGGTTTTAATCCCCAGTTCAGTTCCTACTATTCTGTATGATAATTGTAGATCTCGGAACCTTGATATTGTGATGTTGAGTGGTCATGCCACCATTTTGCAGGATGTCTCAAATTATTTTGAGCATTTACGGCCGTTATGCTGTCCGAGTCATCCCAGGTCTATAAATAGTCTGATGCATTTGCAAATCCTTTCCTTCCGTTCCCGATGTCCTTTTTGGTCAGAATAAGCGCACTAATCGGTGAGTTGAGGTACCCTATTACCTCGACATATATGTTGGAGTTAGCACTATGACCCTAGGTGTTTAGGAAGTCACCTAGCAATTTAGTAATCTAGCAATGCTTTTGTATCCCCAGTGTGATGATTTTGGCCATTATTCTTGAAAGCATCCCGTGATGCCATTTAGTTAGTAAGTATTCTACTCCTGGGTTCCTGGCCCAAGATTCACCCTACTTCATGTTGTTAGTATTTGTTAGTTCCTTTAGGATATTAGTAACCTTTGCATTAGTCCTCGAGGTCCGTGGTATTTCCTTCTTCCAAATACTATGAACCGCTTATGGCAGAAGTTCCTCGCTGAACCTAAAGGTCACAACCAGAGTACCCTTGAGGAGTTCTCCATTCATAATTGTGACTCTGCCAGCCCTACCTCTCTGCATGGGTTATCCGGAAGAAACATGTTGAACTTGGTTCGACATACTAATCTATGCATCCACAACTCAGAAAGTTATATGTTCCTCGAGTTGTTCCTCTTTAGTTGTATTCTGACCCCGCCTATCAGTTGATAGTCAGGAGTAGTTGTGCATTCATGTTATCAATGCCTATTACTCATGTGGCCCGTCAAGCCATTCTATTCTGGAATGACTAGGAGAAACAAACTCCAGAGCCTCATCCATATCTAGGACTGGGTCAAAGCAGTTGTATTCATGAGATCAAAATGCCAACCCAGCTTTTGAGTCTGTTCCACAGGTGTGTAACGCCCGGATCGATCGCGCCAGTGTCCTTGATTATTCGCCGTCGTTGCCATGTCATGTGCTTGCGTGTTGCACTTTGCCATGGCATCATTTGCATTCATATCATGTCATCATGTGCATTTCATTTTGCATACGTGTTCGTCTCTTGCATCCGAGCATTTTCCCATTGTCCATTTTGCAATCCGGCACTCCTATGTCTCCGGCGCCCCTTTTACCTCTTTTAGGTATGCGGGTGTTAAGCGGTCTCGGAATGGACGAGGTTTGTCAAGCGGCCTTGGTATAGCACCGGTGAACCGCTTTGTCAAGTTTCGTGCCATTTGGAGGTCGTTTGATACTCCAGCAGTTAGCAGGGTAACCATGAAGGCCTCTTTGTGTGCAGCCCAACACCCCTTCAAAGTGGCCCAAAACCCAGCAAACTCCCTCCATGCTCTCGATCGTTCGATCACGATCGTGTGGTAACCGCACCTCATTTGGACTCTCTAGCTCCTCTACCTATAAATTAGCCTTCCTCCGAAATTTGCGAGCGAAACCCTAGTTTTCCCCTCGCGCGCGCCGGACAAGTCCGTTCAGGCGGACATGTCGCCGCCGCTCCCCACCCATTCGCAGCCCGACATGTGTCCGCCGCCGCCTCCCGTCCGCGCCCGCCGCCCGCCCGCCCGAGCCCGCCTCCGGCCCCATGGCCCATCTGGCGCCGCCGCTTTTGCCATGGTGCCCGCGCCCATGCCGCCCGACCCGTTTCCACGAGCGGCGCCGCGCCGCCGTCCGTCCGTCGCCGCCCGCCTTGGCGTCCCATGAAGCCGCCAGCCCGCCGCCCGTCGCCTCGGCCCGATCGCCACCTCCACCGCCGCGCCTCGCCCGGCGCCGATAACTCTCCATCGTCGGCCGCCTGCGCGCCTCCGCCTCGCTTCGCCGGCGTGCGCCGCCGCCGGGAGCGCCGCCCGTTCGCTCCGGCCAGATCCGGGCGGGTGGATGAGATCCACCCGTCCCGGGATCCAAACGCCCCGCCGTCCCGCCTCGCTCCGTCCCGGGTTGACTTTTCGGAGGGTATAATTTCTGCTAAGTCCCAGGATTTTTGTTATTTTCATGCATTTTCATTGCATCATAACTCTGCATCCGTAGCTCCGTTTCGTGCTGTGTAATATGTCAAAATGTTCGTCTCGATGAGTAGATCATTTAATTACATTGCATCATTTTCATTTGAGCTCATCTTGTTGCCCGAAATGCTGGTAGAAGAGTGCTATGTGATGTTAGTTTCAGATTCTTATCAGAACATGCACTTTTGTCATTTTTGCCATGATTGATGTGTGCATCCTATGAACTTGAGTCCTACATGTGTTTTGTAATATGCCATTCCATCTTTACAGGGGTGTATGCCATGTATTTTTGTGATCTCTGTGGTGACTAGCACAAGCATGCAAACTAGGCTTCATGATGTTGCTGTTTTATTTTGTTTCTTGATATTTTTATACCATGTTAACTTGATGCTACAGAGAGATCCATGCTTATTTTGAGATACTTCAGTAAGGATGTTTTGTTATACATGTCTTGATCTATCCATCCATGCCCTTGTTTGAAATTATGGAGTCCCATAGCTTGAGTCAATCGAGCTCTACTTTTGCTATAAAATGTTTCCTGGCAGCTTGTTTACATGTTATTCAATTTTGCCAAGGTTGTTGTAGTTGACCCTTGCATGATATGATGTTGTTCTTGCCATGTATAGCTTCTATGACATGTCTTCTTACTGTTGGTTGCCTTACCATGCCATGTATTGCTCTGTGGTGAGTGGTTCAAGCTCACCAACATGCCTACTTATTGTTGTTCCTGCCATGTATGAATCTGTAATATAACTTGCCATGTTTACATGGGTGCCATCATATTCTCTGATCCTTTTTGGCTCATGGTCAGTAAGGGACTTTTGTTCTATGCATTTAGTAGTATCATGACATGCCTTTGTTTGCCATGATAAGTTCCTGTAACATGTTGTTTGATAGCTCTAAACATTGCAACCTGATGTTATTTCTGCTTAAGCCTGAAACTGTTATTATTTGCAATCTTGCCATGTGTGTTTGAGCATGTTCTAGTGATTTATGGAGATAGCTCAGTGTTCATGTTTTGTCATGCTTTACCTGTACATCATGCCCATGCCTTTTGTTATTATGTTGAGATGTTGTAGCTTGTTGTTTTGATGCTTGCAATATGCCTACTTGCTGTTATGGACAGATTGTTGCTATAACTTGTATAGGGTGTATGTGTTGAACAGTTGCTCCGTTTTGAGTGTGCTCTATATGAAACTTGCTTGATTTTGCATGTAGTTTCATATTATCATGTTGCATCCTTGTTTTGAGGTGTTTGCTTGATGTTTGTATGCGTTTTGCATCAATGCCATGTTTAACTTGTTTTGCTCATATCTTCTAGGCCGTAGCTCCGAATTAAACGAACTTTATATGTAACTTGACTAGAATTTCATGTAGATCATCGTGGTGCATCTTAACTTGTTGTTTAACAACTTGAACATAAGGTTTATTCAGATCTGGACCAATTTCGAAATATGCATATGAGGACTTACCGGAATTGTTCTATGTTGTTTCCGGCCTCGTTTAAACTTGTTTTGATGTGTTGCTCGTGTTTGCATCATCTCTTGCCATGAGTAGCTTCATCCAGCTTTGTCATGCATCATGCTTGATTGTGCATCATGTCTTGTTCATGTGTGGTGTGTTTACTATGTTGTGTGCTTCTTCTTGTTAGTTCTCGTTTCGTTGCGATCGTGAGGATTCGTTCGTCTACGCTTGGTTCGTCTTCGTGGCTTCATCTTCTTCATGGACTCGTTCTTCTTCCTAGCGGGATTTCAGGCAAGATGACCGTCACCTTGGATCTCATTACTATCATTGCTATGCTAGTTGCTTCGTTCTTTCGCTATGCTGCGTTACCTATCACTTGCTGCTCAAGCCATCCCAAATTGCCATGAACCTCTAACCTTTGACACCTTCCTAGCAAACCGTTGTTTGGCTATGTTACCGCTTTGCTCAGCCCTCTTATAGCGTTGTTAGTTGCAGGTGAAGATGAAGTTTGTTCCTTGTTGGAACATGGAGATGTTGTTCCTTCTTGGAACATGTTTACTTGTTGGGATATCACAATATATCTTATATTATTAATGCATCTATATACTTGGTAAAGGGTGGAAGGCTCGGCCTTATGCAGTGTTTTGTTCCACTCTTGCCGCCCTAGTTTCCGTCATATCGGTATTATGTTCCCGAATTTTGCGTCTCTAGCGGTCGGGTGATTTATAGGACCCCTTGACAGTTCGCTTTGAATAAGACTTTTCGGCAAGGCCCAACATTGGTTTTACCATTTGCACGACCTATTACCTTTTTCCCTTGGGAGTCGCGCATCCCAAGGGTCATCTTTATTTTAGCCCCGGGCCAATGCTTGTCTAAGTGTTGGTCCAAACTAGAGTGCTTTGCAGCGCCACCTCGGGAAACTTGAGGGCTGGTTGTAGTTATGCGGACTGCTCATCCGGTCGTGGCTCGAGGCGAGATCTGTGCGGCTACTATCGAGGTGTCGGACGCCGAGAGGTCTTCTGGTCTTGTTTTATTCTTTGTCGAAATGTCTTGTGGCAGGATTCGAGACTGATCGGGTCTTCCGGGAGAAGGAATATCCTTCGTTGATCGCGAGAGCTTATCATGGGCTAAGTTGGGACACCCTGCAGGTATAAACTTTCGAGAGCCGTGCCGCGGTTATGTGGCGAGATGGAATTTGTTAATATCCGGTTGTAGTAAACTTGAAGCAAACTCTTCTAAAATACACCAACCGTGTGCGTAACCGTGAGTGTCTCTTTTCGGGGTTGATCGAGAGGAGAACACGGTTTCTGGGTTATGTCTGACGTAAGTAGGAGTTCAGGATCACTTCTTGATCATTACTAGTTGGCGACCGTTCCTTTGTTTCTCTCCTCGCTCTCATTTGCGTATGTTAGCCACCATATATGATTAGTCGCTGCTGCAACCTCACCACTTTACCCCTTCCTTTCCCATTTGAGCTTTGCTAGTCTTGATACCCATGGTAATGGGATTGCTGAGTCCTCGTGGCTCTGATTACTACACCACCGATTGCGGTACAGGTTTTGCGATGATCATGGCGAGAGCGATACTTGCTTGCGTTGAGTTCTTCTTCTGCTTCTTCGATCAGGGGATAGGTTCCAGGTCGGCAGCCTGGGATAGCAGGGTGGATATTGTTTGAATTTCTGTTTATGTTTCATCCGTAGTCGGATGTTGATCTTGTATTTGATGTTGATGCATTCTGGTGGCATTTGTGCCTTATGTATGTATCCCCATCTATTATGTAATGTTGATGTAATGATATCCACCTTGCAAAAGCGTTCCAATATGCGGGTCTATCCTTGGTGGGACCGTCGAGTTCCTTTTGGATAGGGTCGCATATTGGGCGTGACAGAGTGTTACCATCTTTATGTCAAGAATGTCATGAGAATTGCACCTTCTCTTATGAATTCTTGATGCAGTGATACTTCTCGCCATCATTGTTCATTCCTCGGTTCCGTGTTATGCATGGCCGGAATGCCGACTAGTGAATCGTGATGTGTGAAA
>JAHIAM010004851.1:0-38995 GCA_021605205.1 Aegilops longissima
CGTTGCCTGCACTTTCTTGATGATGAATGGGCCTTCCCAAAGCGCGCCAGCGACTTGTCTTGGCGGCTGTTATTTGGATCAGCGAACGCGAGTCGCCCTATAGGAATGATCTTGGCTTGACCTTCTTGTTGTAGTAGCGGCGCGAGCTCTTACGGTAGATGATGGACGGTGAGTGCCAACAGCCGACCCTCTTCGGCGGATCGGCGCCGTCTTGGCGTCTTCTTCTACTTCCTCTTGGTGTACATGGTGACTTGCGAAGTCGAACTCTATATCCGTTGGGATGGCGGCCCGGCACCGTGAAGCGAGGAAGAAGGGTGTGAAGCCAGTTGACTTGTTTGGAGTCGTCGCGAGACTCGGAAGGGCGTAGCAACTCCTCAAGCGAGGAGGCGGCGAGCAGCTCTAATGGTTCGACGATCGAGGCTTGATGCCGAACGAGGATGAGGCCGTTCGTTCCTCCACCTGGCGTTTATTGCGGATGGGAAGCGGGCGCTAAGTCGATTGGATGCCTTGCGTCGCCTGAAAGCAGGCGAGCGCCTTTGGCAAAATTTGTGCGTTATCGGTTATGATGCTGTGTGATGCGCCCGTGCGAGTCGTGATGTCGGCGATGAAAGTCACTGCCGTAGGACCATTCAACTTCTTGATGGGTTTTGCTTCTATCCACTTGGTGAACTTGTCCACGCGACAAGTAAGTGAGTTAAACCACCTCGTGCCGTTTTGAATAGTCCCACCATGTCCGGGCCCCCAAGCAGCAAAGGGCAGGCGATGGGGATAGTCTTGGCTGAAGCGGTGAGCGGCTTGGAAGCGGATTTGGCACCTTGCATTTTGAACTAATTCCTTGGCCTCTTCTAGGGCAGTTGGCGAGAAGAAACCGTGTTGGAAGGCTTTGGCAGAGTGCTCTTGAGGCTGCATGATGGCCTTTTCATACGATGGATGTCTTGAAATTGCTTGGCCTTGCTCGACTCGGCGCATCGCTGGTAGACACCGGTGGCATGGCGCTGACCAGCTCTCTATTGACTATAGTGTAGGCTGCCGCTCGGCGTTGCACTTGTCGAGCCAAGGTTTCATCGGTTGGTAGCTCTCCACTTACTAAGAACTTTAGGATAAATTTGGGCCCATGAGGTGCTACTATTTCTTGACTACCGATCTGCTACTTGGGCCGAGGCGGCTGGGCTGGGAGGCGGCGGGTTGGAGTCCGCAACAGCTTGCTGGGTTGAAGAAGTCCCAGACCGACTAAGCGCGGTCCCGGGCGAGTATTGGAGTCTTTGTAATGGTCGCCGCAGTCCCGGGCGGGATTACGAAGTCCGGGCAACCGATTGCCAGCGTTCTTGAGAAGCGTCTGCAAAGATTCTTGTGCCGTCTGCTGAGGCTTTGGAATCGGATCCGACTTCTTGAGGAGCCGGCACAAAAGCAGTCGACTCTGGTGGCGGCAGCGGATGAAGCGAGGCGAAAGGCGGCCGGATGGTATTAGCTGGCTGGATGGTATTGCCTAAAGGTGAGTCCGGCTATGGCTGACAGCCGGATCCTTGTTTTCTTCCGCGAACTCCTCGATTCGGCGTCGAGGCGTATCACCTTGATCTCGGCGGGGAGGCAAATCGCCGTGTTGTCGTCATGGCGCCTCCGTGCGGCAGCGGCCGTCGTCTTAGCAGCGGCAGCGTCGAGCTCGCTGGACTCGCTCCGTCATCGGTGGCGCTCCTCGCCCTCGAAGTTATCAGCACAAATCGCCGCCGCTGGTAGCGCGGATATTCTCATGGCGTGGCGTACAGCAGCGGCCCCAAGCAGACTAGCGATAGCTCGCGCGCTCTTTGGACGCGCCTAGGCGGCTAGGCCCGATCGAACTGCGAGCGCCCGCGGCGCGATCCATCTCGCTGGTAGGCTTCCGACAAGTGTCTCATGCTTGCCGACTACGTAAGCCCACGAGGGCTGGAAGCGGCATCTTCAGCGTCCCCACGCCGGCGTCTTCCGGAATGGGGGCGGTCGAGGTCTTGCGAGACCCGCGTCGAGAGGTCACGAGCTCCCTCGTTGGAAGGCTCGCTGTGACCGATGACAAAGCACCTCCGTGGCGGTGCTTCCGCCCGCTCTCAGCGAGGAGAGGCTCGTCGTGAACCCTGCGTTGGTGGGGAGCAGCGTCGGCGGCAGGTGTCGAGTCGACCAACATCGGTCGGTGGAGCCCTACGGACTCCAGGTCGGCGGCGGGCTCGCCCGGCGGCGATGGAGCTGCTCGAGGAGGCCAGCGAGGCTTCGGGGCCGTCCGTGCACGCCGGATCACGAGCTCGTCGGAGAAGCGAACCGCCCGACAAGTTGGCGAGCAACTTCGCCTTGAAGCGTTTCAGCGCCATGCAGTCGTCGGCGCAGACTCCGTCTGGCGTGCGGGCTGGCTGCGCTTCGCCAGGGAGGAAGAGGTTCCCGTCGGAGGCAGGTCTCGGACGGCCGGTGCACCTGGCCCCACGGTGGGCGCCAAATGTCGGGGTTGGGTGCAACATATGCCAAGATGGCTTATCATGGAGGCGAGTAGAGCGTCGCCGATGCACAGAAGCAGGATGGCGAAGAACATGCCTTGGCGAATCTTACCCAGCTCAGGGCTCTCCGAGGAGATAACACCCCTCTGCTGCTCGGCGGGGTCTCCGCATGATCACTATGGCAAAGTGAGTACAAGATGCTCCTTGAGCTGTTAGGGGTGAGGAAGGAGAAGGGCACGACTAGCTCTTCTCTTCCCTCTATGTGTGTCTAAAACTACTAGGTTCCAACCCTTTGCATGGGTGCCGGGGGGTTTATAGGCCTACCCCGAAGTACAATAGTAATCCGGCTGGGCGCGGGTCCCAGCCGTCAGGTCTCTTAAGTTGCCGTCTTCTCACTTGACTTACAGGGGCCCGCCGACTAGTGGGCCCTGAAGCCAGATCCAGCATGGGCCATCAGCCCTTGTCACTTGTGGCCGAGTCTTGCCGGCTGCGGAGTTCTTGTGCCGCTCTTCTAATGGCCTTGAGCTTGGTGGCGAGGTCATCTGCTGTGATGCCGCCGCTGGCCGGGCAATCCTTATTGCCATTCCTGTCTTATGCAGTTAATGGCGCCTGGGCCGTGGGAGGGCGGCCGACTCTCGGAGCCGACTCCAGCAGGTCCGTCTTTAAGCGCTCGCCGTCTTACGCACTCCGGCGACAGGCGGGTCCCGCAAATCTTGGTCATCTGAGATAGGCCATCGTGGAGTGCAGGAATCTGCCACAGGGCTGGCGTTAGGGCAGTGTGGCTCTGATGTTGCGTCGGACGGAGATCTCCATGCCAGCGCCAGCGCCTGTGGCCATGCCTGCCCTTTATGGCGAGGCGGGGACGGTCATGGCGGCTATCCCATCCGCTCGTGAGTCGCTCAAGCGAGTGGGTGGTCAGCGGGCCGACTCCTATGGCCGGCCTCATTGGAGTCGGCGGCTTGGAAGTCGGCTTGTCTGAGGCCGTCTCTGGGACTCGGCCTAGAAGGCGGTCGGCGACTCTGTCGCCCGACTTTGGCGGCTCTTCGTCTTGGGGTCTTGAGTGGCATGATATGCCCGATGTTTGAAAGGTCCGGGGCTTGGGTGTGCCTACCCGTGGCCCATTACTCCGACACCGAGCAAAGCAAAACCCCTTGTTCATTTCGATACAATCCCACTCTTTACGCTCCTGCTCCTTTTTACGCATTAGGACAACAACGATTCATACATTACTTGCTGCGGTAGTTGAACCCTTATCCTCTGCATGACTGTCATTGCCACGATAAATAGATCAAACCCACTAGCATGAGTAGGAGTTGTTTGAGCCTGATGTGCCTACTCATTCATGCTTGTTGTCGTGCCTGCTATTGCTTAGAGTTGTGTCAGGTCTGATTCATCGGGGATGAATCGGAGGTGTGTAAACATGTCCTACTGTTGTGAGCGAAGTGTGTGAACACGATTTGGTAAAGGTAGCGGTGAGAGGCCATGTAGGAGTACATGGTAGGTTGTCTCATTGAAGCCGTCCTCAGGAACCGAGTTACGTGTTTGGAATCCATGAACAGCTACTACCACATTGGGATCATAATTGACTCTCTACCTTCTTAACCACCCTTGTCCTCTGTCCGGGGAGTTGCAAGTAGTTTACGGTGTTTGTAGTATGCTAGAGGCCGTGGGCAGCGCTGACTGAGGGTGGGCTGTGTCTGATAGGCATGTGTACGGTGTCAGGCGCCCGTTTGGTGTCTCGGGAACCCTGCTCACATCGTTAAGGGGCCGTATGTGGAAACCTCGGCGGACTCCTGCGGATGGAACACTGAATAGGCGATAAACACGGACTAGAGACTTGAGTGTTTAGGTAGGCCGTGGTGACACCCTCATTGGGCTTCCGCTTGAAGGTTGCAGTACATGTGGGTGTATGCTTGACGATAAGTGAGTGAGCGTGTGTGAAGAAGTACACCCTGCGGGGTTAACATCATCTATTGAATAGCCGTGTCCGCGGTAAAGGACTTCAGGTTGCCTATAACAGTTCATAGACAAGTGAAAGTGAATACTTTAAAACTCATAAGATAAGCATGAGTGCTATGGATGGCCTTCTCGTGGGAAGGCAGGGAGGTGGATCCATAGTGGTGTATTGATATGGTGAATATGTGGACTCATGTAGCCACCTCAAAGAGTTACTTGCGTTCGTAGTTCAAGATAGCCACGAGTCAAAGCTGGCTTGCTGCGGTTAAACTCCACCACCCCTTTGTTGATACCGATGCATATGTAGTTGGATTACGATGTAAGTCTTGCTGGGTACATTTGTACTCACATTTGCCTATTTTATGTTTTTGCGAGAGGCGTCGGTCTCCCTAGTAGTTCTGCGTGGACTTGACGTTTAGCTTGATACCTCAGCTCACGATCTTGTGCCCCTGCGGGGATCTGGTAGATAGTCGGGCTTCTCGGCCTTTTTCATTTGTAGATATGCGGACTCGGACATGTTAAGCTCTGCATGTGCTTTGACTTGTATGCTCTGAATGTTGGGTCATGAGACCCATGTTTGTAATATCTCGGCTCCTCGGGCCTAATGAATAAATACTTGAGTCGTAGAGTTATGTTGTGATGCCATGTTGTATTTACACATCGAGCATATTGTGTGTATGATTGAAATGCTTGGTATGTGTGGGATCGACAACCTAGTTGTTTATCCTTGGTAGCCTCTCTTAAGGAAATATAGTCTTGTGCTTCCATGAGCCATAGTAGTCCGCTACAGCCGGTTCACGAGTCTTGCTAGCCCGGCACTCTGCTCGGAACACTTGGTGGTGACATGTGATTCACTTCGTTCTGTATACATCCCTTTAGAAATGTCATCGGTGACATCCAGTCTGCCTAGCCTGCTACAGCCGGGTTCGAGTCCTTTAGCCAGTGCTACAGCCGGATTCACCGCTGCTGACCAACATGCTCGATGTTGATTCATGTATACTGTCCCCATGAGTTAGTGCCTCTTTGGGTTCCACGACTAGTCATGTCGGCCGGGTTCTCTGTCATATGGATCGGCGACACTATCATATCGTGAGCCAAAAGCGCAAGCGGTCCCGGGCGAGTAAGGTGGCATCCGCGGGAATACCGTGCGTGAGGCGCAAAGTGATATGATGTGTTACATGCTAGATCGATGTGGCTTAGGATCGGGGTCTGACCGCATACAGTCGGCGGCGTCTATGGGGAGTGGCTCGACGCATGGCCCGAGCTCGTCCGCCTGCAGAGGGGCTCTCGGTGCCGTCCCTCTCTGCATCCCCTCAACCAGCTGGGCGGCAGGGCTCATGGCGTGCCTCACCGCCTCAACCCCAAGATGGCGCCTTGGCTCCAAAGGCGCGCCTCCAGCAGGCGTGATCACCGTGCCCGCGCCTTGAAAAAGCTGCCAAGAAATCCGCTGATCGCGAAGCTGCGTCGGCACTCCCGCACCACCTCGTCAAGACCGCGCACCGCTGCTGTGATCTGAACCTGTCAAGACCAAGCTCCGGTCCAGGCGGGCCCGGCTGCCGCGCCTTAACCCCCGAGCTGCGTAGCGCGGCTTGGCCAAGAAAGTTCAAGCTGGACCTGCCTCCTCGCTATGATGGCACCGCCGACCCCACGGAGTTCCTGCAGCTCTGGGCTGAGCATGCCGAAGCAGCCAGCGGCGACAGAAAAAATCATGGCGAACTGGTTTCTCATGGCTCTCAAGATTAGGCCCGCTCTTGGCTCTGAACCTGCAGCTTGGCTCAATCTCTTCAGGGGCGAGATGCATGACCACTTCGCCGCCAACTTCCGGGCACTTGCGACCGCCCACGGCGCGGGTAACCTCGCCGCATCAAGCAACAGCTAGGAGAAACTCTCCAGAAGTACATCCAGCGCTTCAACAACACCCGCCTCAAGATCCCCAAGGTCACGGACGAGGCCATCATCTCCGCGTTCTCCGGCCAGGCGTCCATGGCGTCAAGATGAAGGAAGAGCTGGCTATCCACGAGGCTACGCACTTCTCGGGAGCTATTCAACCTGGTGACCAAGTCGCCAAGAGGCTGAGGAGGCGTCTCTCTCTCCTCGAGCTGCCAGCTGCAGGAGCGAGAAGAAAAAAGGCCAAGGCCAGGGCGTGAAGCGCAAGGCGGTGGTATTACTTGGCGGGCCCGACACCAAGCGAGCGAGAGATCACCACAGAGTCGTCCAAGAGCGGCCGACCATTCTGCGACTTCCACAACCTGAACACCCACAACACGGCGATTGCGGCTCAAGGCCATACGAGAAGGATGCTACTGTCGGCGCCCGGCGCAGCGACCGAGGCTACGGCCACGGAGGAGGGCGGAGGCAGGGTGCTGGGGCGACCCGTATTACGCCCGGGAAGTAGCGCGACCGGCCTCACGAGATTGCTGGTAAGACCAACCTCATGAGGGCTCTGGAGGGACCCGCCTCGTGAGATCGCCCCGAGGGCAACACGGTCTTCCCGCTGCCGCCACCAGAAGGAGCGATGACCACCACCGGGGCCGAGGGCTTGGGGCTTCCGGGGGCCACGTGCTATCGCTTGCATCTTGGGCAGCGCGCAGGCCCGACCTCTCGGCGCATCTTCAAACAGTTCGCTCATGAGGTGAGCAGCAGTTCTCCCCAAGCTCGAGGCCACCGCCCCCCTCGAGGTGGTCCCAATGTGCCATCACCTTCAACTCGGCAGACCTGCTCAAGTCTTGCGGCCACCATGGCGCCTCCCTATGCTATTCTCCCGGTCATCAGCAATGTGCAAGTTACCAAGACTCTCGCCGATGGCGGCGCGGGGCTCAACGTCCTGTCGTCGGCGCGTTCGACAACCTTCAAGTGCCCTATGAAACGCTCCAGCCGACCAAGCCTTTCTCGGGGTGACCGATGGTTCCACCACACCGATGGGGCAAGTCCGTTTGCCCGTCACCTTCGGCAAGCACGACAACTACCGCACCGAGCTCACCGACTTCGACGTCGCGCACATCCGCCTGCCGTACAACACCATCCTCGGGTATCCAGCCCTGGCCAAGTTCATGGCAGTCATTCATCACGGCTACTAGCGTTCTCAAGATCCGGGAAGCGGAGGGATCATCACGGTCCCGTGTGAAGAGAGGATGCGGTGTGCTCCCTTGGCGTGCCTTTCAAGCGCAGCAATCGGCGACCCGATAGCGCAGTAGAAGGCCCTCAGGAGACCATCCCCAAGAAGAAGCTGCTGTAGGACCTTGAAGTATGTCTAGAGGGGGTGATTAGACTACTTGACCAATAAAAACAACCTTTTCCCAATTTTAGACTTTGGCAGATTTTAGCTATTTTAGAGCAAGTCAAGCAATCTTCACACAATTCAAGCAAGCATGCAAAGAGTATATAGGCAGCGGAAAATAAAGCATGCAACTTGCAAGAATATAAAGGGAAGGGTTTGGAGGAATCAAGCGCTATTGGAACACAGATGTTTTTGTCGTGGTTCCGATGGTGGTGCTATCGTACTTCACGTTGATGGAGACTTCAACCCACGTAGGAGTAGCAGATTCTTGTGAGTCCACGGAGGCTCCACCCACGAAGGGTCCATGAAGTAGCAACCTTGTCTATCCCACCATGGCCGTCGCCCACAAGGACTTGCCTCACTAGCGGTAGATCTTCACAGTAGGTGATCTCCTTGCCCTTACAAACTCCTTGGTTCAACTCCACAATCTTGTCGGAGGCTCCCAAGTGACACCTAGCCAATCTAGGAGACACCACTCTCCAAGAAGTAACAAATGGTGTGTTGATGATGAACTCCTTGCTCTTGTGCTTCAATGATAGTCTCCCCAACACTCAACTCTCTCACATGATTGGATTTGGTGGAAAGAAGATTTGAGTGGAAAGCAACTTGGGAAGGCTAGAGATCAAGATTCATATGGTAGGAATGGAATATCTTGGCCTCAACACATGAGTAGGTGGTTCTCTCTCAGAAGCTGGTAAGTTGGAAGTGTAGGTTTGTTACGATGGCTCTCTCCATGAATGAAGAGGAGGTGGAGGGTATATATAGCCTCCACACAAAATCTAACCGTTACACACAATTTACCAAACTCGGTGGGACCGAATCATCAAACTCGTTCAGACCGATTTAGTAAACCTAGTGACCGTTAGGGTTTTCGGTGGGACTGACATGCATTTTGGTAGGACCGATTTGGTTAGGATTAGGGCATAACGTAATCTCGGTGAGACCGAATTTGGTAATTAGCTAACCAGAGAGTTGGTCAGGTAAACTCGGTGGGACCGATTTGCTCTTTCGATGAGACCGAAAAGTTACAAAGGGAAGCAGAGAGTTTACATTGTAATCTTGGTGGGACGATTAAGCTCTTTCGGTGAGAGCGAAAATTCTGAAGGGAAGCAGAGATTACAATCCCATCTCGGTGAGACCGAGATCCCTATCAGTGAAACCGATTTGCCTAGGGTTTGTGGCGGTGTCTATGACATCCGAACTCGGTGGCGCGGATAGAAAGAATCGGTAGGGCGAGTTTGACTTTGGAGTTTAGGTCATATGTGGATGTGAGAAAGTAGTGGAGGTTTTGGAGCATATCACTAAGCACATGGAGCAAAAGGCTCATTAAGCAACACCTCATCCCTTCTTGATAGTATTGGCTTTTCCTATAGACTCAATGTGATCTTGGATCACTAAAATGTAAAATGAAGAGTCTTGAGCTTTTGAGCTTGAGCCAATCCTTTGTCCTTAATATTTTGAGGATCCACTTTCATCATCCATGCCATGCCATTCATTGAGCTTTCTGAAATATTTATCTTGGAATAGTATTAGCTCAATGAGCTATATGTTGTTATGAATTACCAAAACCACCTAGGGATAGTTGCACTTTCAATCTCCCCCTTTTGGTAATTCATGACAACATATAGATCAACTTCGATAAATGATAATAAGATTGGAAAACATAAATCGCTTTGAGAAGTATGTGATAAGCAAAGCTCCCCTAAATTTGTGCATATCTTAAGATTTGCTTTGGACTGCAAATGCACAAGAAATTAGGCTCATGGGTTACTCTTTCATGTCACATACATCTTGGTGGAAGCGCTCAAAATAATAACGATTGAATACATGCACTCATCTCCAAGCACGGTGAATGATCATATAAGTATAAATAAGATAATATCATAAAAAGGCATAAGTGTAGCTTATGATCAAACACATGATCAACAATGTCTCACAGGTAATGCATAGTATCTCAAGCAATCAAACGCAAAAAAGTTTCAACCAAGAAGACAAGAGAGAACAAAAGCAAATCTCTCTCTCTCTCGAAGCCTGTGATCTATACATTTTTCTCCCCCTTTGGCAACAAGTTACCAAAAAGTTCCTAGAAAATGCATAATACTATGTCGTCTCTCAGGCTTGGTCTTCTGGTGGTGGTGTAGACATGACTCCAAGGACGAACGCATCTGTAGACGTGGTAGGAGCTGAAGAAGTTGGAGCTGGAGCTGGTTGAGATGGAGCTATAGCTGGAGCTGAAGTAGTGGCTCTGGTGTCTGGAGTTGGTACTACAGCTGACCTCTGAGCTCTAGGCACTCTGGCAAATGCATCAGTTTTCGTCTTGCCCTTCCTCTCCTGCATATCATCTTGTAACTGCTCCACTTCTGACTGAATCTCAGTCACTTTGACATCAAGATCATAGAATTTTTGTTCCATGATTCTCTCTAGGCTCTCCTGGTTTTGAGTTAGGGTGGCCAACCCCTTCTCAATCCGCAGAGATGATGCTATTAAGTAACCAAGCTGCTCCTGCTTGTTTTTCAGAAAGTAGTCAGATGCCTCTGCTTGAGTTGGCATCTTTGCAGCTTTCTCTTTCCTTGCCTTCTCCTTTCTCTCCTGAGCTTGTACTGATGATGGTTCATTCTCGGTCATGACAACTCGATTGTCCTCAAAATCAGGATAGAGAACCATGTGCTCCTTATCCAAGAGATACTTTCCTATGCCCATCTTGAGTTTATCAACTCCACGAATCGTGGGGCATAACCACAGCTCCTCTTACGATCTGCTGCTTTCCTCTTGATTGTCTCGACTATGAGGCTCATGACCTTGAATTTTTGAGGCACATCAAAGACATGAAGCAAATTGATTGCATGTCCTCTAATCATGTTATGGTCACCTGATTTGGGCAATAGAGTATGCCTTAAGATCCAGTTGATCGTAGGCAGCCCTAACAGCAGAAAGTGGACTGATCCAAACTTGAAGTTCTCAAGTGCATCATCGGGGATCTCCTTGTACATGTGTGACATTGTGCTATGATCCATTTCTTCTTACCATAAATGTCGAGTCATCCTCACTTTCCTTTGGGGCATTGATCAAACTTGCCCATTCCTCTATGGTAGGCGATATCTGGTTCCTTCTGACATCCACACTATCCTGCCATCTGGATAGAAGTGTGTTGTGGAGTAGAATTGCATGATAAGTTTGTCGTTCCAATTGGTGAACTTCTGCCCAACAAAATCAGCAACTCCACAAGCACTGAAGCTGTCATAAACTCCAGGGTAGTGTTCTGCGTTCTCCATCATGTAGGTCTAGTTGACCCATCTCATATCGCAAACTATGGGCTTCTTATCCAGCAAGACAGTCTCATAAAAGTCCTATTGCTCCTTGGTGTGGAACCTGCAATCCACAGCAGTCCTTCTCCTCGTGGCATATGGATCTGTCTCTCTCCATAGCCTCAAACCATTATCTCTCCTGATCTTCATGTTTTCCAGCCACAGGATGAGCATCGTTGTGATGCAGGATCTTGGGTTTGAGCTTCCTTAGGACCTGCCCTTCTTTTCTTCTTGACTTCAACCTCGGGCAATGGGGCCTTGTTCTTTTCATTTCTTTGGAATGCTCTGGTATTCCTCTTGGGTGCATTCTTGGGCTTGGAGGCAGCTTTGGGCTTGGATGTTGCAGCCCTGACTTGATTGCATCACCCATCAGCTTTTGTGCCTTGGGTGCAGGCTCTGCAACCTCTTCTTCTTCTTCCTCTTCCAACATGGAAGGCTTCCCTATCACTCTTGCCATGGTCTTCTTGACCCTTTCTTTCCTTTTCTTTCCCCTCTGACAGCAGGCTCTTTGGGTTGAGATTCCAAAGGGCTTGAGTAGACACTCTAGCTTTGGACATTGGTTGTCACCTTGCTTGGCCTTTGATTTTCAAACCAGGCTTCACTGCGGATGGTGACCTCCCTCTTGAGCACTTTCTTCTTGGAGCTTGCCTCATCCTCAAGCTGCCACGTAATCCTCATCCTCGGACTCTGAGGTCTTCTTCTTTCTTGACCTTGTGGCAGCCTTGGAAAAATTGCTCGGGTGCTTGCTCCCCTCATCGAGCTGCTTGAGGGACTAGTGCCCTCGCTCAATTGAAACTGCTCTTGATTTGTTACGGCTGTCACTCAGTGCGACATGCTGTCCAAGCTATTGCTGACCCTGTGAATGGTTATAGATGAGGTAGAGTGGATGAGCATCACAAAATGCAGTGATTTTTGCAAAGAATGATTCAAAAACTTAGTTTTAGTTTCCCACTGAAATCATTTGGATCTACCGATTTTCAAACTCGGTGATACCAAAGCAGTTTGGAACCTAAACTAGTGAACTTCGGTCGAGACCGAGTCACAGTTGATGTAACATCGAGACTGCTAGGGTTTCTAAAGTTGAAATCAGTCACACCGATTTGTAATTCTCGGTCGGACCGAGACTTACAAGTGCAATGGCATCAGCCAAATCGGTGGGACCGAGTTTTTCAACTCGGTGGGTCGAGATGGTTTCGTGGCTCTAACCCTAAATTTTGAATCAACTATTCTAAGATTGATTTGACTTGATAGGAGTGTTTCAATCGTGGCAAGATGCATAATGTTCACAATGTCTTTGAGAATCGGACGAGAAAGCACGTGATCGAGTCCATACCCTAGTTGGCGGGAACTCGCTTCTGGCTGACAGCGGCGGAGAATTCCGTTGACGGTGGCGGATACCGGCATTGAGGCGGCTTTCGGCGAAGTCGACGATCCGTGAACCACGTTGGTAGAAGCGAGCTATCTTGTGAGCGAGAGGATTGAAGAAAGTTTTCCAAATTTTGCCGAGCGATATATACCCGACCACATCGGTGTGACCGAGTGGTACAACTCGGTGGCACCGAGATGCAAAAGCTGTGAACAGTTATAGCAACTCGGTGTGACCGAAAAGTACAAATCGGTTGCACGAGATGAAAACCTAGATCGACTTAGTAATCTCGGTATGGCCGAAATGGAGAATCGGTCGGACCGAAAATAACAAGAAGTTTTGGAAGTTTAAGTCTATGAATGAATCGAGGACTCAAGTGCTCCTCACCTGAGTGGTTCGAATCTGACTTGATCAAATTTTGTGATGTAGCATGAATAGAGTTTGAGGCGAGAAAAGCATAGATAGCTAGAGAAGTTTCTTAGGCATTCTTGTCCATCCACTTGGCCAAGAAAGAAAAGCCAAGCAATCAAAACTACAAGTGGATGTCCTCGAATGAGTAAATATGCAACCAACATGCTCACACAATAAAATGACAAAAGAAATATGTGACAAAGCATGCACAACCAATTCTAGCATCTATCAAACAATTGGCGATGACTAGGTCATCTATATATGAGTATATTGACTTAGGAGTCAAATGAGAACATTTGATCATAGGTCATACTCATCGTTTAAGCTCAAGTGGAGTTACCACTTCTACATAAAGCATTTATGTGTTCACATCATTAGAGTTGCTTTGACTCAATTCTTAGAGTTAAGCTCCCCCTAGATGTGAGATCCCCCCTTAGAGGGATAAACTATCCTTGGGTTTTGTCGATGATGACTTCATGTAGGTGTTGAAGATGTGGATGCTCAATGTCGATGTAGATCGTTTGGAGCAATCCTTTGGAGTGAGTTGCACTTTCACTACCTACATGGGTTAGTCCCGCAAGGAACAAACAAGGGTATCCATAGACATAGAGTGATGCACACACAAAATGATGTCCATGAAAACATTTGGTTACCTTGTCCTTGCCTTACCAACATGAGGGTTTGTGACTCCTTGAACTAGTGCAAGATATGGAAGTTGATTGCACTTGTCCTCGCCATAATGATATGAGTGAAAAATGTTGGCGGAGTTACCCTCACGAACTCTCTAGTTCTTCTTCTTCGGGATCCACATCAAGTTGATGGGAATCCTTGGTGTAGTAGTTGTACTTGATGAAGTAGAACTTGACGTAGTCTTGGGAATCCACTTGACCAAGTCCTTAGGTGCTTCTTCAAATGCATCAATCTCCTCTTGAAGCTTGTCCTTGCCTTTGTTCTTGTGGTCTTGTGGCGGAAGATCATCTTGTGCTTGTGTTCCCTTGAATGAAGTAGGATCATACTTCTCTTGTTGAGGAACAAACTTCGTCTTGGGGTATTGATCTTCTTCCCACTCAACTCCATTGGCATTGAACCTTCATTCAAAACCAGCACCATGATTCTTCCGATGCCTTCCTTGCTTGTGTACAATTTCCTCAAATTGCTTACTCCCGGCAAGACTCTTGTATACACCTTTCTCTATAATTCCCTTCAATAAGCTGTTTTCTTGCTCAAGTGTAACTTGGCTAAGAGGATCATTAGTGGAATCAAGAGAACTACTAAAGCAACAATATTGGATTTATCATTGTGATTGTTACTACTAGAAGAAGAATCTTTCTTGTTCTTGTTACTAGACTTGACTTGAGGCATGTAAGTAGATAAGAGTAAACGCTTGGTAATGTAAGAAGAAATTTTCTTACGAAGATCATCATTGATTGCCTTTAAGAACTCATGCTCTTGCTCAAGATTGAGCTTTTCAAAGCGTAACTTCTCATGAGCCCTTAAAAGTTCTCGATGATCTTCAAAGATAGTTTCATGAGCTAACTTAGAGTTTTAGTTCTTTAGTTAGGCGCTCAATTTCTCCTTATCATTGTCGTTCGTTTCAACTTGATTAGCATGATTGATTGACGTTTCATCATAGTATTCATCACTAGAGTTGTCAACAAGTAAATCATCATCACCTAGCAAGTCATCTTCATCAACATCAAAATCAACATACTGGGGTGTGTTACCTTAGGACCTTGGCCATGAAGCATCTACCAATTCCTTCATTTGGTGATTCAAATATGTTGTAGGAGTTGGTTGACACAAGTGCTAGACCGGCAACACCTTCATCTTGAGTGTATTGGTCGGATGATAGCTTCTCTCGGAGTGATGGTGAGATCGGGGCGGATACCCATTCACCAACATGAGCTTGATGTCTTCGTTTTGTGTAGCTCTTTGATGACTTGTCCTTCGTTTCCGAATCCTTGCTTCTCCGTGAGGGTCTTCGTTCATAACGATCATCTCTACTCCTTCTCTCTCTTGGTGGTGATTCTTCTCTTCTACTTCTTCTCTTGGTAGAATCTTCTCTTCTTTTGTAGGGTGCCGTACACTCATTGGACTAGTGTCCGGGTCTCCCACAATTGTAGCAGTTGCGCTCTCGACTAGAAGATCTTTTATCATTGTAGGACCTTGACTTAGAGCTTCTTTCTTTGCTTCTACTCTTGTAGAATTTGTTGAAGTTCTTCACCATTAAGCTCAATTCTTCACTGAAGGTTTGTTTCTCACTTGATGATGTGGGGGCTTCACATGAGGCTTTGTAAGCAATACTCAACTTGTTGTGAAGTTCCTCCTTATCCTTGAGTGACATCTCATGAGCAACAATTCTTCCAATGACTTCTGTAGGCTTGAGATCTTTGTAATTGGGCATCATTTGGATCAATGTGCACACGGTATCATATTTTCCATCCAATGCTCTTAGGATCTTCTTGATGATGAATCTATCGGTCATCTCTTCACTTCCTAAGCCGGCAATCTCATTTGTGATAAGAGCAATCCTAGAGTACATTTCAGCGACACCTTCACCATCCTTCATTTGAACTTGTCAAGCTAACTTTGGAGCACATCAACTTGGATTCCTTGTGGAGTTGGTACCTTGGCATATCAATAAAACTATCCCAAATTTCCTTTGCATTCTCAAGGCGGCTGATTTTGTTGAAATCTTGAGGCACAATCCATTGAAGAGGATATCACAAGCTTGGCGTTGTATTGTAACATCTTCAACTCATCCGCACTAGCTTCACGATTTGGTTCTCTCCCATCAAAGAATTCACCTTGCAAGCCAATACACACAATAGCCCAAACGGCGGGGTTATGTCCAAGAATATGCATTTTCATCTTATGCTTCCAACTAGAAAAATTAGTGCCATCAAAGTAAGGACCTCTACGGTGATAATTTCCCTCGCTAGACGCCATACTCTTCTAGGTTGTGAAACCAAGGCTATGACCACCAAAAGATATGGAAATCAAAGCAAATGGAGACCAAAGCTCTGATACCACTTGTAGGACCTTGAAGTATGTCTAGAGGGGGGGTGATTAGACTACTTGACCAATAAAAACTTAACCTTTTCCCAATTTTAGACTTTGGCAGATTTTAGCTATTTTAGAGCAAGTCAAGCAATCTTCACACAATTCAAGCAAGCATGCAAAGAGTATATAGGCAGCGGAAAATAAAGCATGCAACTTGCAAGAATATAAAGGGAAGGGTTTGGAGGAATCAAGCTATTGGAACACGGATGTTTTTGTCGTGGTTCCGATAGGTGGTGCTATCGTACTTCCACGTTGATGGAGACTTCAACCCACGTAGGAGTAGCAGTTCTGTGAGTCCACGAAGGCTCCACCCACGAAGGGTCCACAGTAGCAACCTTGTCTATCCCACCATGGCCGTCGCCCACGAAGGACTTGCCTCACTAGCGGTAGATCTTCACAGTAGGTGATCTCCTTGCCCTTACAAACTCCTTGGTTCAACTCCACAATCTTGTCGGAGGCTCCCAAGTGACAGCTAGCCAATCTAGGAGACACCACTCTCCAAGAAGTAACAAATGGTGTGTTGATGATGAACTCCTTGCTCTTGTGCTTCAAATGATAGTCTCCCCAACACTCAACTCTCTCTCACAGGATTGGATTTGGTGGAAAGGAGATTTGAGTGGAAAGCAACTTGGGGAAGGCTAGAGATCAAGATTCATATGGTAGGAATGGAATATCTTGGCCTCAACACATGAGTAGGTAGTTCTCTCTCAGAACTGGTAAGTTGGAAGTGTAGGTTTGTTCTAATGGCTCTCTCCACGAATGAAGAGGAGGTGGAGGGGTATATATAGCCTCCACACAAAATCTAACAGTTACACACAATTTACCTGACTCGGTGGGACCGAATCATCAAACTCGGTCAGACCGATTTAGTAAACCTAGTGACCGTTAGGGTTTTCGGTGGGACTGACATGCATTTCGGTAGGACCGATTTGTTTAGGGTTAGGGCATAACGTAATCTCGGTGATACCGATTACACAAACTCGGTGAGACCGAATTTGGTAATTAGCTAACGGAGAGTTGGTCGGAGTAAACTTCGGTGGGACCGATTTGCTCTTCGGTGAGACGAAAAGTTGCAAAGGAAACAAAGAGTTTACATTGTAATCTCGGTGGGACGATTCGCTCTTCGGTGAGACCGAAAAGTTACATAGGGAAGCAGAGATTACAATCCCATCTCGGTGAGACCAAGATCCCTATCGGTGAAACCGATTTGCCTAGGGTTTGTGGCGATGGCTATGACATCCGAACTTCGGTGGCGCGGATAGAAAGAATCGGTAGGGCGAGTTTGACTTTGGGTTTAGGTCATATGTGGATGTGAGAAAGTAGTGGAGGGTTTTGGAGCATATCACTAAGCACATGGAGCAAAAGGCTCATTAAGCAACACATCATCCCTTCTTGATAGTATTGGCTTTTCCTATAGACTCAATGTGATCTTGGATCACTAAAATATAAAATGAAGAAGCTTGAGCTTTTGAGCTTGAGCCAATCCTTTGTCCTTAATATTTTGAGGGATCCACTTTCATCATCCATGCCATACCATTCATTGAGCTTTCCTAAATATTTATCTTGGAATAGTATTAGCTCAATGAGCTATATTTTGTTATGAATTACCAAAACCACCTAGGGATAGTTGCACTTTCACTGCCACTCCGCGCAGGACCCCAAGGAGATGGCGCCGCGTCAGGAGCCACATCAGGATCGACGCCCGTTCCAGGGGCGCCTCCCTCCATCGCATAGGAAAGCGTGTCCGGCGCCCCCCTCGGGCAGGTCTCGGGGGCTCTCCTCTGGAGGGCCTTAGACCTTGCCAACCTCACGAGGGAGGCGCTTGGGCACCACTTGGAGGCGTGCTTCACGACATGCCTTCCTCGGGAGAGCAAAGGGCAAGGTGCCCAACACCCAGAGTTCATCACGAAGACCACCCAAGAGCGCAAGAAGCAAGAGCCATGCTGGCAGCAGCCACTCACGGGCTCAACACCCCATCTAGGCGAGGATGCCGGGCTGCATCTTCGTCGACATCCCAAGGCTCAACAGGGCCGTATCTCGAGGCGCTTCGGCGGCATGTGCGGGCCGCTGTGAGGGCCCACCACACAGCTACGTTCGCATGCCCTTGGCTTGCCCGTGCGTGGCGTCGGCCCATCAAGCGCATCTTGCGGCAGGTCTGGCGTCTCGGGAGGCGGGATCCACACGTTCGAGGAGGAGATGGAATACTCTTGAGGAACCTCCGAGCCCCAGGCCTCCAGGCTCGGGGTCCGGTGGCTCGTGAGGGTCATTCCTTCAGCGTGGCTTCAGCTACATCAACTCTACTACTTCTCTGAACCAGGTGACATCTTCCAAGTTCGTTTAAGCTGGGAGCGCCCTCGGGCTGCATTATTCCCAGCCACAGGTCCGTCCTGTGGCATTTATCCCTTTAGCAAGTCTTTAGCTTACCTTCTTTGAGGCGCCCCTTGGGCTGCATCATCCCAAGCCACTCAGGCCAGACCCAGTGGCATGTATCTTCCTGCATTTATCCAAGTCGACTTGCTCCTTTATGCTTAACCTCTGACGGCTATCGCTTTGCTGATTGCCGCCTACATGAACCTATTCACCTCATGAAATCCGCTTGCACATTAAAAGGGGGGCTCTTGAGCATCGCAACTTAGGAGCTCTTACTGGCTCTCCAGCCCTCACCCCCTAGCCTTGTCCACGGCATCGCGACCTGGCATACCAGCGGTGGCTGAGCTCGCTCGAGGCAGGACACGAGGGCGTGGAGTGCTTGCATCTAACGCTCTGTAGGAATGTCTGAGACACCAAGACTTAAGACCAGGCGCAACCCGCCTTGAGGTAGAACCTCGGGAGTCCAGCTGGCTCACGAGTGCCCAGATACAACTTCGCAGCCCTGCCGTGCAAGCCACGTGTCGGGGTGGGGTTGTCTGCGCCAGGCTCCTCCGGGGGCCCCATCCACGCCAAGTGGAAGCACCATGCTCGGGCTGGTGGCGACACTGCTCGGGGTGGCTATGCCCATGCCTGTGGAAGCACTATGCTCCAGCTGGTGATAAACAAGCGAGGCGACCCCAGTCGTGCCAACCTCGAGGAGCCAGGCTCAACGCCCGGCCTTACGCGCCTCCCTCGGGAAAGCCGCGCATGGGGGCTGAGCACGGGGCTGTGCAGGTCACGCCCCAGCGCCGCCACCTAACCAGGTCCCTCGAACCTGGGTATCCGCGCCCCTCCCGAGGCCTCGGCGAGGCAGGTCTGAGGATTGTTTGCGTCAGGGGACTCCACGAGCATCGCGACTCGAGAGCCTAGCTGGTCACATAGCCCCTCACTCCTTGGTCCGTCCTGGTCTCGGTCGGCCCAATGGTGGTTGAGTATCTGTGAGGCGGGCTCTGCCGGCGTAGAACGATAATCTATCTAGAGAACTCTCCCTATATGTTGTTTGCGTGTCAGGGGACTCTGAGCATCGCGACTCAGGAGCCTAGCTGGTCACATAGCCCCTCACTCCTTGGTCATCACGGTCTCCGGTCGGCCCAATGGCGGTTGAGGTATGTGCTGGGGCAGGCTCTGCCCGATCACGAGCATAAAGCAAATAGGAAGGATATCGCGAAATCTCGAAGCAAATATTACAAACATATTATCCTCACAATACCAAATAAAAGTCTAAACGCCTCCACGAGGCCGGTTACATGTCGTAGGAACGGAACAGGAGAATGGGCGCGAGTCACCTCCAGGCGTTGCCAACGCCTGCGGAGGCGCTCACTCATGATCGACTTTGTCTTCACCACCAGCCGCAAGGTCGATGACGCCGGACAGAGGAGCGGAGACAAAGCCACGGAACCTTCTCAGCAAGGCCCCCACTTGATCCCGCTTGGCGGCGGCGGCTGCCTCGTGATCTTGACCACGGCTCTAGCTCGTCAAGGCGGCGTTGGGGTCGCGAAGGTGCAGATGGCTGAAGACCTGAGTCAGTGCAGCTAAAGACAGGACGCGAGCTTCCGCCTCTGCCATAGGAGCGAGGCCGTCGACGCCTCCTCAAGCGCCTGCACCACGACAGGAAGCAGCTGGGTGGGGCCGTCCTCGTCGGTGTCCAGAGGCTTCTCCAGGCCGCGCTCGTAGAGCATCTCCAGCGCCTGCCGTGACCTCCTCTTGAGATCGGCAAAGGCCACGCAATCTTCCGCCAGGACCCGCGCCTTGGCGTCAAGATCGGCCTCCCTCGCCTTCATCTTCCGCTCCAGCCCCTCCAACCGGTTGCGCTCGGCAGCTTGCTTCTTTCCCAGCTCCACCAGTTCAGCATCTCGGTTCTTGATGGCTTCCTCCCGGACCTTCATCTCCTCCTCCTTCTCCTGGCGGCACCGCACCTCCCCGGCGTACTTGTCGCGCAGGCTCTGCAACTCGCCCTCTAGCTCTTAGCAGCGGTCACGGGCGGCCTTGGCCTCTTGCAGCGCTGCCTCACGATCGGCTGCAGCACTGGCGGCGCCTTGCTTCTCCTTCTCGGAAGCCTCAACAGCTTGGCCCGGCGCCACCTTGAACTGCCGGTCAGGCGAAGCTAGCAGAGGCTAGTTCGAGCCCGGCCACCAGCGCGGAGTCTGCTCGAGATCCGCCTACAGCTGGGTCATCTCTGCAAGGCATGCTCGGGGGCGGCGGGAAGGACCGGAGGTGGAGATGTAGCGAAGGAGGAAGCGATGTCGTTACCAAGGCTTGGGAGACCCTTGGGTTCCAAGCAGCTGGGACCTTGTCGGCCAGCGCCAAATCGGCACCTCCGGACCAAAGGGGCCATGAGGCTAACTCCGCTGGCGAGGCTCCTCTTGGCCTCGAGAGGACCACCTGGCTGGGGAGACAGGCGCTGCTGCCTCCTTTCCCTGCGAGAGGGGAGGCACGGCCGTCGAATCCTCCTTCCTCTTCTTCGCCCGAAGGTGTCGGCCTGATCAACCAAGGGCAAGCATTAGGAAACAACAGTACAAGCAAGGACAAGGCAAAGCTCAAGACACTTACCGATCCCTGCGACATATTCCAGCGACGCTTGAGAAGCTTGAGGCTGACATTTGTGGGACACGAGGGCAGGCGTTACGACCTGGCGCGCCAGGCGGAAGGAGGTGAAACGGATCCAGCCCGGGAGGTATCGAGGCAGAGGCAACACCACGGTCCTGCGATGACCTGCTCTTCGTCGGGATGGGAGGCTGCTCCCTACCCCCTCGGTGGGCATCGATATCGGCATCATCAGGAAGGGCGCGAAGAATCTCGACCTTGCTCAGAGGGGAAGTCTCCCCCACCTCTTCCAGAGTCTTCTCTGAGTCCTCCTCCTCTTCTCCCTCTCCGCGGGCCTCACCAGAAGACACCTCCACCGGGTTCTGCACCATGGGGGCTTCTACAGCCTGAGTGGCACCAGCCAGCAGCGCATCGAAGTTGGCACAGGTCGACAAACTCTTCCCGAGTCTGCGCTTGAGCAGGGGAAGGAAAGGCGCTGGCAGGGTACTCCTGGTTGTCCACGACTATGAGGCGCAAGGCGGCGTCAATTCGTCATAAAGCGGGTCCCGGCCTCAGGCGGGTCTTGGTTTCCTTTTCGTCAAGCTCCCGAGGCGGCGCGCCGCGCTGGGCGGGGCAACCGCATCATCAAGAACTCCCTCGGGAGCATCGCCCCGTCACCTTGGCCGTCCTCGCATTGCGGCCTCGGATCGATCATCATCGCCCGGCACCGGCGATGCCGCTCGTCGACAAGCTCGCATTGGGCCACCCCCATTGGGAGGCGCGCGCTGGGCAACTCGGGCCAGGTCGGTGCGCTGAGCATCTATCACGACCCATTTGGATCCGGATGTTGTCGGCCCTCTTCCGGTGCTCGAGATCGAGTTGGCCTTGCGCGAGGAGGCGAAATTAAGCGCATCCGGTGATATGCTGCGCGGTGACACGGAGGAAGAAGAAATGGCGCAAGAGCGCCCGCAGACGACATGACTCCCGGATCGCCTCCTTGTAGTAGGCAAAGATGGGCGAGGAGGAGGACAGAGTTGGGATGGAGATGCAGCGCCTGTAGCCCGTAGTGGTCGAGGACTTCATAGAAAAAATCAGAGAAAGGAGGGACTAACCCGACGGTGACGCTGCTCGAGAAGAAGGGGAAGAATGTGCTTCCCTCAAGCTCTGGCTCGTCGGAGGCGAGCTGAAGCTTCATCTTCCCCCACTCGTTGCCTTCGCCCGCTGTCAGTAGGCGCACGGAGGCAAGGCTCTTCTCCGTGATGGTGGGCGTCTCGGTCGACTCGTACCAAGCGGCGTTGAGAAGACTTGACCTTGCTTGGCGCCATGGCGGAAGCGAGCAAGGTGGAGCAGATCTGGAGAAGCGAGGCGGTGAAGAGCGCGAAAGGGGATGCAGGAGCAAGGCAGAAAGAAGCAATGAAGGAAAGAACTGCCGCGCCGGCCTTGTCGAAGCGGCGGTTGCGAGGCAGCATGGGGAAGCGAAAGCGCCACGTCAATCAACCACCACACGTCGACCGAGGCCCACGGGCTTTTGGGGCCCTAGCGCTCGAACTTGACCCTTGGCCGCCCTTGAAGCAAAGCCCAAGCGCTCCTTGGGCTCAAGGGAGCTCTTGTCGGCGTTACAGGAGCAGGGTCCCAGACTTGCACTGCGGCCCACAGCATGGCTAAGGCAGCAGGCCGTCTGCCCATCTTCATCAACCGGGCATCTAAGACCCTCGCGAGGTCCAAGCCTCATGAGGCGGACGACACAAGACCTCCTGCAGGTGGCCTAGCCAGGAAGGCTCACGAGGCCCGGAGATATCAGGCGGGGCAAACCTCACGAGGCACTCGTGGCGTGAGCCATGACGAATGGTGACGGCGAGGCGCCCGGTGTGCATGGCGTCCACATTTCCTCTTTGGTGCTAAGGAGGTAAGCCTTGAGCGAAGAGTACCGAGCCATCGAGGCAAAGGTTGCCATGTTGGTGCAACAAGACCAAGACCGGGGAGGGCGGCAAGGCGGAGGTCATCGTGGAGCGAAGGCAGTGTCACCCAGGGCTTTTCGTGGCGAACCGCTTTTGTCAGGATAGCTTGTACTAGCTGCCCCCCTTCAAATTTGCCCGCCGTTGTTGGCTCCCTTCCCGCTCAACATTTGGGAAGAGGACCAGGGCCTATATAAGTAGAGCCAGCCACCATTGTAGAGGCAATCTGATCAGAGCACGATCCAGCGGATCGAGAGCCTAGTCACAAGAACACCTCAACCTCGGGAGATTGTTCTTCCCTTGTCTTATTCATCATCAGCCCAGGCAATCCACCACCACCACCTTTGGAGTAGGGTGTTACACCTGGCAGTGGCCTGAACCGATATAAACCCGTGTCTCTTTACGTGTTGTGAGTTAGTCAAGTTAAATGCGCAAGATCTTAGTGAGCTAGAGCATAGATCGGGAGGAGGAAAGACTTAGCAGCACCCAGTGTTCAAACCTTAAGGGTTTGCGGAACCCCATCCAAGCGGAGAGAAGCCACTAGTGAAATCTATGGCTCACAGGTCTATCTTCATCATATTAATCTTCCAACACTTAGTTATTTCCTTTTCTTTTTTACTTTGCTTTTATTTTACTTTGCATCTTTATCACAAAAATACAAAAATATTATCCTATCATATCTATCAGATCTCACTCTAAGTAAGTGACCGTGAAGGATTGACAACCCCTTATCGTGTTGGTTGCGAGGAGTTATTGTTTTGTGTAGGTAGGAGGGACTGTGGCGTAGCCTCCTACATGATTGATACCTTGGTTATCAAAAGCGGGGAAATACTTACGCTACTTTGCTGCATCATCCTTTCCTCTTCAAAAGAAATCCAGCATGATGCTCAAGAGGTAACAAGAAGATTTACAGGCGCCGTTCTTTGGGCGATCTCATAAAGTCAACATACCAAGTACCCATCACAAATCCCTTATCTCCCGCATTACATTATTTTCCATTTGCCTCTCGTTTTTCTCTCCCCCACTTCAACCTTGCCGTTTTATTCGCCCTCTCTTTTTTGTTCGCCTCTTTTTCGTTTGCTTGTCGTTATGGCTAGTCCTCTATCTTCTCCGTTGTCTCCCAAGAATGAAGTTCTAAATTTTAAACAAAGGGAGGGAGAAAATCTAAAAGATGCTTGGTATAGAATTTCAATGCTCAAAATAGATCTGCCAGGAAGCAATCTACTTCCGTTCTTCTCCGCAATTTTTCTGTAGGTGCTGATCCTTGGTATAGATATATCCTTGATACCATTACCAGAGGGAATTTCTTGGTTAGCCATACATTGATTCCTATAATGCTATGATAGATTTGTTTGGCTCACCAACTCTTTTGATTAATGGAACTATGTTAACTTTGGAGCATGTAATGCAAAGACTTGAAATTATTGAAAATAAGGTTGCTACTGTAGAGTTAACCGAAAATTTGGATAAAAAGATCCACAACCAAATTACCCAATATGGATCAAGGGTAGGAGTCACTTTGAAAAATATTAAGGAGAAGGTATCGTCCTCGGGAATATCAAGAATAACAAAGTCCGTTAAAATAGTAACGTTTGCAACCATAACAGGCACATCCTCACAAATACCGAAAGGTATAGCGGTTGATTTATCAGCCATTTGCAAAGATATTTCAGTAGGTGTCAACTTATTCAAATCAAGTATCACGATATAAAAGAGGCATAACACTAACACGGCTCCAAGATCACATAAAGCAGTTTTAACATAATTTCTTTTAATGGAGCATGGTATAGTAGGTACTCCTTTATCACCAAGTTTCTTTGGTATTCCACCCTTAAAAGTAAAATTAGCAAGCATGGTGGAAATATCAGCTTCTGGTATCTTTCTTTTATTAGTAACAATATCTTTCATATACTTTGCATAAGGATTCATTTTAAGCATATCAGTCAATCGCATACGCAAAAAGATAGGTCTAATCATTTCAGCAAAGCGCTCAAAATCCTCATCATCCTTTTTCTTGGATGGTTTGGGAGGAAAGGGCATGGGTATCTGAACCCATGGTTCTCTTTCTTTACCATGTTTTCTAGCAACAAAGTCTCTCTTATCATGGCGTTGATTCTTTGATTGTGGGATATCAAGATCAACAGCGGGTTCAATTTCTACATCATTATCATTACTAGGTTGAGCATCATCATGAACATCATCATTAGCATTTTCATTGGTTCATGTTCATTGCAGTTGTGTTTCAGCATCGGACATAGAGATATCATTTGGATTCTCGGGGGTTGACAATAGGTTCACTAGAAGTTTGCCAAGTCCTATCATTTTCTTTTTCTTCCTTTTAGAAGAATTAGGTGCATCAATATTATTTCTCTGAGAATCTTGCTCAATTCTCTTAGGGTGGCCTTCAGGATACAAAGGTTCATGAGTCATTCTACCAGTTCTAGTAGCCACTCTAACAGCATAATCCTTTTTCTTACTATTCATCTCATTGAGCAAATCATTTTGAGCTTTAAGTACTTGTTCTACTTGAGTGGTAAGCATAGAAGCATGTTTGCTAACAAGTTTAAGTTCACCTCTAATGTTAGCCATATAATCACCCAAGTGTTTAATCATATCAGAATCGTATTTCAATTGCCTACCAAAATAAGCATTGAAGTTTTCTTGTTTGAAAATAAAATTATCAAACTCATCAAAGCATTGTCTAGCAGACTTATAATGAGAATATCACCTTCATCAAATCTATACAGAATTTACATTTACTACTGTAGCCGGGTTATCGGGATCGGGAGGTTCTTCAGCAGTGATGAAATTAAGACCATGTATTTCTTCAATAGGAGGTAAATTCTTAACATCTTCAGCTTTAATACCTTTTTCTTTCATAGATTTCTTTGCCTCTTGCATATCTTGAGGTGAGAAATAGAACACCTCTCTTCTTGAGTTGGTTTAGGAATAGGCTCGATGGTGGAGCGAGGCTGGCTCGGGAGGTGCCAATTGTTTTCATTTGCCAACATATTATTCAATAGAATTTCAGCTTCATCCGGTGTTCTTTCCACGAAGAGAACCAGCACAACTATCCGGTAATCTCTGGAAGCATCGGTTAGTCCATTGTAAAAGATATCAAGTATTTCATTTTTCTTAAGAGGATGATCGGGCAAAGCATTAAGTAACTTGAAGCCTTCCCCAAGCTTGTGGGAGACTCTCTTCTTCAATTTGCACAAATTGTATATTTCCTTTAAAGCAGCTTGTTTCTTATGAGCAGGAAATATTTAGCGAGAAGTAATAAATCATATCATGGGGACTACACTTTTACAACCAGGATCAAGAGAATTAAACCATATCTTAGCATCACCCTTTAATGAGCGGAAATATTTTAAGGATATAAAAGTAGTGAGATCTCTCATCATTAGTGAACAGGGTGGCTATATCATTTAATTTAGTAAGATGTGCCACAACAATTTCAGATTCATAGCCATGAAAAGGATCGAGATTCAACCAAAGTAATTTTTCAAGATCAGCGAGAAAATTCATAATCCTTATCGGCAACACAGATAGGTGAAGTAGCAAAAGCAGGGTCAAGTTTCATTCTATCTCTAAGAGATTCCTTGTTCCATTTAATTAATAGCCTCTTGAGTTCATAACTATCTTTGCAAGCTAAAATAGCTGCGAGAAGCTTATTTATCAAAAACATAACCCTCAGGAATAACAGGCCTATCTTCATCATCAATTTCCTCAATATAATCAGTTTCAATAATTTCTTTCTGTCGGGGGTTGGGTGCGACATATGCCAAGGATGGCTTATCATGGTGGGAGGCGAGTAGAGCGTCGCGGTGCACAGAGCGGGATGGGCGTGAACCTGAGCAGCTTACTTTACCCAGGTTCGGGGCTCTCCTAGGAGATAACACCCCTAGTACTGCTCTGCGGGGTCTCCGCATGACCACTAAGGCAAAGTGAGTACAAGGTTGCTCCTTGAGCTGTATGCTAGAGGTAGGAGGAGGCAAGGCTAGCTCTCTCCTTCCCATGTGATCTGGTCTAGTTCTAATGGGTTTGAACCCTTTGAATGGGTGCCCTAGGGGGTTTATATAGGCCTACCCCCAGGGGTACAATGGTAATCTGTTGGTGAGGGCCCGGCCGTCGATCTCTATGACGCATGGCTTCTCCGCCACTGCTGGGGAACCCGTGACTGGTGGGCCCGCCCACTGATACAGTATGGAGCCGATAGGCCGTACCCGCCGCTTCTTGGTCTTGCTGACCGCTGATCCTTGTAGTCGCGCCTCTAATGGCGAGCTCGGTCATGGGTCGTGGCTACTGCCCGCCGCTTTGTGGCGATTCTGTAACCACTCCCGTCTTATGCAGTTAATGGCGCATGGGACCCGTGGGAGGAGCAGGCCAACTCCCGGGGGCCAACTCCCATCGGGTCTGACTGGTAACGCTCTTGCCGTCTTCTGGACTCTCAATGCTGGTAGGGCCCATCGTCCTAGGGCCGTACTGACAGGCCGTCATGGTAGCGAGGACTCCATGCCCAGTCTTGATGTCGAGGATGGTGAGGAGTCTGGACTAGGGGTGTCCGGATAGCGAACTATCATCACGGCGGACTCAAAGACTATGAAGATACAAGATTGAATACTTCGTCCGTGTCGGATGGGACTTTCCTTGGCGTGGAAGGCAAGCTTGGCGATATGGATATGTAGATCTCCTACCATTGTAACCGACTACGTGTAACCCTAACCTATCCGGTGTCTATATAAACCGGAGGTTTTAGTCCGTGGGGCGAACAACAATCATACCATAGGCTAGCTTCTAGGGTTTAGCCTCCTTGATCTCGTGGTAGATCTACTCTTGTACTACCCATATCATCAATATTAATCAAGCAGGGTAATTATTACCTCCATCGAGAGGGCCCGAACCTGGTAAAAACATCGTGTCCCTTGTCTCATGTTACCATCCGCCTAGGCGCACGATTCGGGACCCCCTACCGAGATCCGCGGTTTGACACCGACATTGGTGATTTCATTGAGAGTTCCTGCGTATGCGTCACCGATAGGCCCGTTGGCTCCTTGATCATCAACAGCGGCGGTCCGGGTGAGACTTTTCTCCCGGACAGATCTTCGTATTCTGCGGCTTTGCTGCTGCGGGCAATTCGTTTGGCCATCTGGAGCAGATCGGCTTCGCCCTGGCCATCAGGTCAGATTTGGAAGTTTGAACTATCGGCCGATATCCGCGGAGACTTGATCTTGGCGGATTCGAGCAGCATGACCAACGTGCCGCCTTTGTCTCGATGGGCATGATCTAGCTTTGCAGCGAGCGGTGTCACGGAGGCTGCACCGCATCGCTCCGACCCTTAATCCGGGCAGATTCCCCGATCGAGGGCGAGTGGTTGGACACGCCTCGGGGCTACAATCTCTCGGCGATTGAGCGAACTCCATCCTTTCGCTGCGAAGACCTCGACTCCGGTGCGGACTCCGAACCCTCCGCGCCCTGCCAATCGAATCCGATTGGGCATCGGTCATGGAGTTCACTGCCGCGAACATCTTTCAGCACTCGCCCTTTGGCGACATCCTGAATTCACTAAAGTCTCTCTCTTTATCCGGAGAGCCCTGCCGGACTACGGACATGAAGGTTTGGATATGAATGACGAAGAAATTCGCGCCCACCCACCACCCGCCCGTAGCCTTTGCCAGCTTACACGGCGTGCTCGATTTCGACTCGAAGACATCGGCGGTATGGGCGGCGATGTAGGAGACAACCATGAACCAGCGCCTATAGGATGCTGGACAACCATTCATCCCATGATGTATACATGGTGGATACACCTAAAGGAAATGAAGACAAGGAACAGCAGGGGCGCTATGAAGGATAAATCCCTCGGCAGTCAAAGCGGCAGCGTAAGCGCCGAACCAAGTCCCGCCTCAACAGAGACCCAGCCATAGAGCAGAGGCGAACCCGGTGGGCAACGAGCATGCTATCGAGCAATCGTCCGAACAAGACAACTTGGATAAACAACCCGTCCTCGGCGAAGACAACAGTCCGGACGATCTCACGCCGGACAAATTGTTGAGCAAAATAACCTCGAGAAAAGGCTCGTCGCCACCGCGTAGCTGAACAAGCAAGCGGAAGCTCAAAACAGCAGAAGATGCACTCGAGGATCAGATGGAGCAAAGTATTCAACACATGAAAAATACAGCAGGTCTCGAACAAAACTACCAAAAAAAAGCTCTTGTGCGAATTTGGCGAGGAGGCCTTAGAGCCACCACAATAAAAAATTAAAGCAGCCACCGGTCGGATGGGCGACCCACGGCAAAAGAGAAGCGGCAAAGGCGCGCACACAAGCGATACGCGATCTGCATAAGGATTAGCATAAAAGGATGGCCAGATTAGGTCCATCTATGGGCTGAAAAGCAATCCCTTCAAAGCAATGCAACCGCCAAATATCCGAACATCACGGCACACCCAAATACAGGGGCTGCACACCCCTATGTTTCACCGATGAGGTCTTTGGATCATAATTTCCAGTGAGATTCAAGCCCGTAAACATAGAGGCATCTGACGGAACAATAGACCACAGTGCGGATTGAGGATTACATCCTCCACATACACATGGCTAGAGAGACTATCTCACGCCATAAAATACTTACCCTCAAACTCAAAGGGCCAGCCGCGGCATTGGCTTAAAAGCCTCCCAAAAATACCATTGGAAGCTGGGAAGAGCTTGAGGATGAGTTTAGGGCAAATTTTCAGGGGACCTATGTCCGCCCTCAGGATCTGAGACGATCTAAGTCACATAACTCAACAGCCGGAGAGTCAGCCGGAAATGCTGGAACAGGTTCCTTACTAAAAAGAACCAAATAATCGATTGTCAGGACGTCGAAGCCTTAGCAACCTTCAAACACAACATCCAAAAGCGAATGGCTCGCGGACACCTCGGCCAAGAAAAGCCAAGAACAATGGCGCATTAACAAGCCTCATGACCCGCTTTTGCGGCGGAGAGGATAGCTAGCTAGCAAGATGCGATACCATGACCCAAGTACATCGAAATCAGGGATGGAAATGAAACCACGGCTCAACAAGGACCAGCGCGGATTAAGAGAGCGGTCCAAAAGCGCGGCGATCAGCGCCGGTTTAAAAGCTCACGGCGAGAACAATAAAAACTGCCCCTTAAGGACAATAGCGATGAGCTATCAATTTAAACAAAATTTTGGACAAGATATGTCAAATCCACAGTACTCGGGGAGCCTACAAACCATACCCACGAGATATTGTTGGGTTTTCAAACAGTCCGATAGACTCAACGCCCGAACACAAGGGCTCGACACACCAAGTGAAGATGACGGCAGCACCACAAGCGAGCCGGAAAACAAAAGAATTTCCCACAAGAGGTTAAAATAGTAAACTCACTTCCGTGATCAAAGGGAAAAACAAATGGCGCCCACTAAAATCGCGCCACACACTGGTTGTCAAAACCAATCAACCGACCATCGGGACTATTCGAAAGTATCGGAGCAGGGATGGACTGCCTTGATATTGGATCCTATAATCGGCGATTCAATTTACAAGTCCTCATGGATGGCGGCGGTGACATAAACCTGATATATCGGGACACAATCCATGAGAATGGGGATAGACCCAACCATAATTCACCGTAGCAACACCTCCTTTAAAGGAGTAATGCCAGCCCATCGCCCATTATGCGGGCTCCATCTGCTAAGTTGTGTTGGTTCATCCGACAACTTCCGTCGTGAAAGTTAATCTTCCATATGCGCCCCGTTCAAAAGTAGCCATCAAGCACTATTGGGATGCGAAACTTTCGCCCGCTTTAGCAATACCGCATTATGTGTCTCTAACACTTAAAATGCCGGTCCGCGGCATCATCTCATTAAAAGGAAGTATTAAGTGTTACTCGATCACGGAAGAATGTGAGACTGCCTTGACAGCCCCACACCTATCGGCTCCGCTAGTCTAAAACCTGAATTGGTCATTCAAACCCGGACAACGGCAGCGAGTCCAGCGCCTACTAGCGGCATACCCCATACAAGGGCTGCGCATGTATCACAAGAGACACTAAAGCTCACTTTATTCACTTCTTGAATCGTACTCTGTCTATTTAATATAAAGTACATCTTATACGATCCTTTTCTTTTAAACTAAGTTCCTCTCTTTTACGGATGAACAACGTGCTACACCCGTCGAGGATACGGCTGCTTGAGACACGGTATGCGGGCGTGCGGTAGGGACCCGTGGCAAGATTCTTTTGATTAAGACCCTGCGTAAACCTTTTTACTATCTCTTGTTGATATGCATCCCCGGTTTCTTACTATAACGAGGAGGAGGTGGCGTTACAGCATTAGCGCACCAGAATTTTTTGCGTACCTAGACACCGGGGCTTAGGGCATTATTCGCCCGTTTTATAAAGACCGAATACCTTAGGGAGTATTGGCGTCTCGAGATTAGGCTTTATATGCATCAGCTCGAATCATATCTTTGGTCAAATGTTGGGTTGCCCGGCTCCTGCGTTTTTCGCCTTCGTTCCATTCTATCGGCTAGCAGCGGCATCGAGGAGAACTTCTGCGATTGTGCCCGGTTGGTAGGCGAGCACCTCGATGAAAGCTAAAACTGGCTGTCATGATAGGCGAGAGACTAGTCAACCACTCGATGACTCAGCCAGAATGTTTAGGATTTCCTCGCATTAACGAAGGACGGTTTGATCGAGGCACATATACCCAATTCGGGAGAGTGCGGTGCCCGAGGGGCTATAGTAGCCCCACCCTCGAACTCCTATGTCTAAGTGAAAGTGATAAAGCATTATAGTCCGGTTGCCTAGTTTGCTATGCTACCACCTCCTTAATAGGACCAAGGCGTTGGATTAAGTGTGGCGCCTTCTTTGCAAACACCCCGCACTATGTGCGTGGGGGCTGAAGCCAAGGACTGCCATCTTTCAGGTTATATATACATATACACAAACACAGGGAGTAGTTTACTACTTGAACGCACAAGTATAAAAAAGCTCTTACATCATGTTGAAACATTTTTTTCACAAATCATACATGTCATTCAAACATAATATCCTTGAGCCTTTGTGTCTCTATTAAGCAGCGCCTGAGACTTCTTCAAAGTAGTGCTCGGCGGTACTCAAATCTTTGTCCGAATCTTGGGATGCAACGTCGGTGGCCTTCATATCTTCCCAGCATGTCTTGACACGGGCCAGAGCCATCCGCGCTCCCTCAATACACGCCGACCGCTTCATCGCGTCAATACGCGGTACTGCACCAAGGAACTGCTGCACTAAACCAAAATAACTCGTCGGTTGGGGGCCGCCCGACCACAAATGAGTCATGACATGCTTCATGGAAAGTCCGGATAGTCGATTCAGCTCGGCCCATTCGGCCAACCGATCTGTCAACGGAAGAAGACGCTCCGGACTATGGAATTGCGACCAATATAGCTCTTCCCTTCGGTGCCCCTTCTGGCCTCGGAAGTGCTCAATCGCGTCCATAGCGCTTCGCCGCTAAGTCGGATAAGCATCCTCCGAACTCCACAACTTGTCAAATTGAGCATACTTTGGATCCGTATATTTCCTCCAGCGAAGCGGTTTCCGGCCGCAATTGCCCGGCTGACTCAGCTCCTCCATGGCAGCTCTCAAAGCGAATGGGCATTCTTGGATTCGGCGGCCTTTTCAGGCCCTCTTGCTCCACTTAGCGTTCTTTTTCAAGAACCTACGCAGCGATCGGCAGCATTCTTCAACTTTACGGCCATATCGGCCATTTCTTCTTTAACCCGGCGGTGAGCAGCCTGTTCGACTTTTAGCTCTTGGCCGCCCTTAAAGCAACGCATTACTATTCGGCCTGCTCTTTCCCTCGGGCGAGTTCCGCGCAGCTCCTCCACCTTGGCGGCACCATCTGCATTACGCATACAAATAGTAAGAAATGGGCGTCAAGCTCCCTTACCGGTGTCGCGTAGAAATGCGCGCCTTGCGACTCGTCAAACCGTTTATTGACCAGCGCGATGTCGCATCCGCCTCGTCAAGTTGCGCTTTAGTTCGGCATATTCATCGATCCGGCTGGCCACGGACACCCGCCACCTGTTTAGGGCGGCAATATGTTATAACTGAGATTTTGATCCTGGAGCACGCTATCAATTTTGACAACATACCGAGTTTGAGGGGCTACTATCTATATAGGGTGCATTCTATATGCATAAGCTGTCGGAAGGTACATCATTTTGCGTACCTCGAACCCGTCGATAAGCCGGCGGCTTCATGCAATCCGCTCTCGCGGATGCAATCCTTTCAATCACCGTACCCATTAGACACGGTGATCTTCTGAATAACCCTTCGCCCAGCAGATCCTTGACTCCTCCGACCGCACACCACTTGGCGCGGACTTTCCGGCCTCGCCCGGACAGGGAACCCTCGCGGCGACACCTCGGTCGTCCGCCTGCATGGTGCGACAGGTGGGCGTTCGCTCTCCATCATCTCGGAAGAAGATCCCCGAAGGCGAGCTCTGCTGAGAAGGGCTAAGGTCGAACTACAAGGTACAATTCGGCTATCTCCATAAATAAATGCAGGATGTTCCTTATTTACAAGACCCTTCTTTTTCTTACGGCTCATTGGAGGCTGATCCCTTGGGAAATAGTGCGGCTGGGTTACTTCCCGGCGCGGACTCTGCGAAGATTCCTTTCCCTCTTTGAGGCCTTGACCTCCGGATCTTGACAGGCGGTCCTCTTCTCTCCTCGAAGATGGGACTTTTAATCCCTCCTTCCTGGATAGCCTCCTTCGTAGAGGCAGTTGCTTCCCCGCTCCCCCCTTCGCCTTCTTCAAAACGCGCGGCCTTCAACATCTTGGTCAACATGGGATCCGGCGTGATCTCTGGGAGGGGAGCCGGACACCTTATTAACTTAGCCTTGTCTATCCACTCCTGTTCAAGAAACGACTCCTTTAAAGGGCATATATATATATATGATAAATGAATGAACAGCTTGTCCGATTGCAGGACTACTTACTTGAGTATCTGGGTGATTGCAGCTTAGTCCTGCGTCCTCAGTCAGGTCCGGACACTTCTCTTGTGATCCGAAGAACAGTTTATACATCTCCACGGGCGTTGTGCCCATAAAATTTTGGAGAGATCGTGGTCCCTCCGGATTAAATTCCCACAGGCGGAGGGGGCGACGTTTGCAGGGCAGAAGGCGCCAAATCAACATAACCTGTGCCACCACAACCAGATTGATCTCCATCTCTTGAAGGTCTCGGATACGGCCCTGCAGCAAGGCGTCCTTGGGCGGCCCCAGTCGAGCCTTGTTGACCCATGGCGCTGCCGCTGTGGTGGACTGGCGGAAGGCGGGGCGCCGCCCATTTGGTGCCCAGGAGGCTATGATATAAAACCACTCCGTTGCCACAAACTAAGCTCCTCTTGAAAAGATCCCTCGGGCCACGGGCGTCAACACATTTGCTTATGACTGCCCCTCCGCTTTTCTGCTTGTTGCCCCGATCATCTTTGGCTCCACCTTGAAGGTCTTGAGCCACAATCAAAGTGAGGGTAATATGGAGGAAGGCCTCACATACTACAATGAATGGCGAGATATGGAGGATGGACTCAGGTTCAAGTCATGGAAATCAGCCCATAGTAAAACATGGCCCCGCACAAAGGGATCCGTCGGAAGCCTAAACCCGAAGGAAGTGAGACCACGAATACCACGTTCTCGCGGGCTCGGGAGTGGGAATGACCTGCTCTGGAGCGGGCAGCCTATCTGAATTCGCCCGATTAGATACTGGCGTCTCGCAACATTAGAACATCTTCTTACGTGATGGAGGAGGACATCCATCGGCCGTGCTGGTCGGGCGGACATCGTCAAAGTTGAGCGCCTAAATCTGAAACTTTGGGTGTTAGAACTTCGGCGCAAAGCGAACTTCGATGGAGGTGTAAAAGAAGAGGGCCTTGGTCTCATTATAAAGAGGTTGAATACCAAGAGCCCACCCGTGGTCGATTAGGACTGCGCCTTTGATAGAGAAGGCGTGCCAAAGCGAACGCAGTTGGGTTACTACGTCCGTATTGATGGGAATCCCGGAATAAGGGGCACGATCTATGCCTTGATAAGGCGTGCCAAGGAAACCGCCTCGCTAAGCGCTAGGTGGAGCGTAAAAGCGATCCATATAAAGGCATGGCGAGGTGTGATGTCACGCTTGCGGAATAAGTCGGCAGATCTGTGCAAAAATTATTCTCTCTCGTGTTATGTGGAACTTGTTTTGCGAGCGGACACTATCCTGGTGTTCAAAACCTTCTATGAAGTATTCGGAGGAGGAACCGCCTTGCAATGCGAAGACAATATCGCGCGGACTAAGTCGTCATTGAAGCCTGGTTAGGGAGACTCTTGAGGAGTCTGGACTAGAAGTCGGATAGCTGAACTATCATCACGGCGGACTCCAAGACTATGAAGATACAAGATTGAAGACTTCGTCCCGTGTCCGGATGGGACTTTCCTTGGCGTGGAAGGCAAGCTTGGCGATCTTGATATGTAGATCTCCTACCATTGTAACCGACTCTGTGTAACCCTAACCTATCCGGTGTCTATATAAGCGGGAGGGTTTTAGTCCGTGGGGCGAACAACAATCATACCATAGGCTAGCCGAGGTTTAGCCTCCTTGATCTCGTGGTAGATCTACTCTTGTACTACCCATATCATCAATATTAATCAAGCAGGGTAGGGTATTACCTCCATCGAGAGGGCCGAACCTGGGTAAAACATCGTGTCCCTTGTCTCATGTTACCATCCGCCCTAGGCGCTTGCAGTTCGGGACCCCTACCGAGATCCGCGGTTTGACACCGGCAGATGGCATGCTTTGATGCCACGCCCGGACGTAGATCTCCACGGGTACAGCGCACTGTGGCCACGCCAGCCTCTGGAAAGGGGAGGGAGTGGGCTTCACTTTAGCCACACCCCGTCCCGTCCCCCTTGATGAGGGCATGGGCTTTGTTGGTGCTGTGGGCCGACTCCTCGGGGCCGGCTTCTCTGGAAGTTGCCAGGTAGGTGTCGGCTTGTCTTGATCTTGCCTCCAGGACTCAGCCGCAAGTGGGTAGTCGGCTGTTTCTCCAGCCAGCTTCCAGAAGGCGGCTCTTCATCTTGGCGTATTGAGGGGCGCAGTCAGCCCCAATGTCTTGAAAGGTTCTGGGCCTCGGGTTAGCCTACCCGTGGCCCATTACTCCGACAGTAGTCCCCGAAGATGGTGAGGCACCGTGGATGATCAACCGAGAGGCCTCAGCAGTTTCTTTCTCCGAGTACTTGAGGTGAAACCTCATTCGACTTCTGCCGGCCCGACTGGTAGGAGTCGGATTCGCCTAGTCTGACTTGTCCAAAATTTTTGAATGCCTCGGCGGGATCCAAGTGGCGTGCGTGCTAAGCTCCCAGGTCACCGCCCGTTTCGGGCCTGTCACGTGGCGACATGCGGCGGGCGATCTGCCCACGCAGCAGCGGCAGGACACGCCTACGGTAGAGGGCGCCCTACGCGCCTCGGTAGCGAGATCCCGCTGCGGCGGGCTGGGCGGTTGAGTTCTGTGGGAATTACTGCAGCGCGATTACTTTTTGCGATAAACGTGGGGGGCGTGGGGTAATGGGCGCAGTGAATCCCACAACCTCCCCCTCGGCTTCGAGGCCCATGAGTCTATAAGTAGGGGGGAGGGGGAGCGGCAGAGCACGCGCGCTCCTCCTCCTCACCGCTTCCTCTTCTTCTTCATCTCGCCGCTGCGCCCCAAGCTACGTCGAGCGCTGCGGTGGTCCGTTCCCGATGAGCGCTTCTTCCACTATCACGCCCCCCGCAGTGCGCTCCGGCACCTGGGTCGGTTCGGAGGTGCACGGCGATCACGTCGATTTCCTCCGCAAGACGCATCGGCTGCCCGGCAAGGACTTCGTGCGGGTCCGCCTCGCGCAGGGGAGATCGCCGGCGCCCACGGAGGCGGCGGGTGATCTTCCGCTCGCACTGCCTGTGAGGCCTCGGCCTGCCGGCGAGCGGCTTCTTCTGCTCCTTTCTTGAGTTCTACGGCCTCCATTCGCACCACCTCACCCCCAACACGGTCACTACCAAAAAAAGACACATCCGTGACATTTTGGGCCGAACAAATTTTTTACGTCATCGTATGACACTTCTATAGCGATAATTGTGACAAAACCTGGTATCATCATAGATGTGGTGGGCTCCTACTTCTATGACAAAAATCATGACGGAAAATGGGATTTTTCGTCTGGGCGGGCGGAGGCGCTGCATGACATTCTTTGGGCCGTCCATGGCCGGAAAAACCGTGGTAGAAGCGAGGGAGGAAAATTTCGGGGAGTTGCTGAGTTACGGTGGGAGGTCAGGGGCGAAGCGATGCGCGTTTCTCGTACTGCGTGCGGCGTGTGTGTGCGGCGTTGGGCTCTGGCTGAACGGCGATTACCTTTGCAGGCTCTGGCGTTCACGAACCGGCGATCGGTCGATGGCTGATTGGCGAACCCGATGGGCGATTCGCCGCTCTGCTGCTAAGCGAAGCGATCGATGGGATGACCGTGGCGTTGCGGGGTTTGGATGAGCGATGGCGGTGGCCCGTCCGATGGGTCCCGCTGTCGGTGGAGAATTATTATTTTCCGCTTAATAAGGAGGCACTTCCTTGCTGCGGCCGTGGACCCGGTGTCGGCCTCTCCACATACATCCACGTCCGATGGAAGTCGTTCCTTGACCACGTTGACCACGCGGCGCCAGAGCACCCGGCGGTGAGCAGCGGCGAGCCTAGGAAGGGGCGACTTCGGACGGGAAAAGGCAGCGATGGATGCAGCGAAGAGAGTATGAGGTTCATGGTTGGTTGTGGTGTGAGGTTCTTTGTCGCCGTAGATTAACGGGGGTGTGGGTGAGTAGAGGATGGCACGGCCAGCGGTGGGAGTAGTAGGGAGGCGGTGAGGCCTCCGCATCATCTGGCCGGCCACGGGAGGCAGGAGCCTGCAGACACGACCGGTGCTGGTTTGGTAATTTGGCGCAAGAAGACGAAGGTTGAAGAAGCACTACAACCATTGGATGAACATCGTGCGGTAACATGAGCTAGAATCGTTCATATTGACTAAGTTGACAAAGCCCTCCGTCCCGTCAACTTGGTAGGCCCTAAGTCAGCCTCGGTATCTTTGGGTTCCGGTGGCGGGAGTGTTCATTTTTGTGCGTAATAAGGAGGCACTTCCTTGCGTGCGAAGATAGCTGGTGGGTCCGACAAGTCAGCGAGGGCAAGTTTTTTCGCGAAATCTGAGGCCCTTCGGTGAGTCCCAGATGCTAGGTGGAGGAATCATTATTTTGCGGCGTAATAAGGAGGCATTTCCTTGTGTGCGGCCGTGGACCAGGTGTCGGCCTCTCCACACAGCCTACTTCCGATGGTGTCGTTCGTTGACCACGTTGACCACGCCCGTGGCGCATCATCAAGGTGGTGGGCGGCGGCGAGGCCCAGAACAACAGCGCGGAGATGGGAAGCAGCGGGAGTAGAGTCATGAGCGGAGAGGTGTCTGAGGTTAAGCTGGTTCTAGTGCGGTGTCGTTCGGTGGTCGGTGGAAAGAACAGGAGGTGTGGAGGTTGGAGGATGGCCTGGCCAGCGGTGGAGTGTCGCTTCATAGCGAAGCGTGCTAAGCGAGCTCCTAGCAGCAGGAGGCGAGAGGTGGTCAGCGGCGCTGGAGGAAGAAGGCGAGAGATTGAAGATGGATGCGGCCGTTGGATGTAAATCCAGCGGCTAACATGTCGAATCATTTGTTGACTAAATTTACAACGACTTGCGTTGGCTTCGACCTATTGGCCCACATTTCAGCCTCCAAAAATGTAGCACGTATTCAACCATTTTTCAAATTTACAGTCTTTTTTGCGGCGGTAGAATTTACAGTCAATTTGATCTTTTTTGAATTACAGCCATTAGCTGGGCTGGGTGAACAATTAATGTAGCTTTCATGTGGACCATTTATTTTATTTCCTAAAAAATTACAGGCCATTTGCACTTTATCTAGATACACGATTTTGCTGGGCTAATTCTAATTATAATGTTGGGTTGGGCCAGCAATGTTATCAAAAAATAAAAAAGGGCTGAGCATTTTGTTATAAATATATTTAAATAATAAGTGATATTATTACATTCGTCCTTAAATCTTACCAAGCTTTTGTACACAATCACTAGGATTTTCGTGCCAAAACAATCCAGGATTTTATTTGTTAAGAAATTATTTTATAATTAATAAGATGTGGGATATTGTTTTCTTACATATGTAAGTATCATTAAATATATGATGACAATAAA
>JAHIAM010004852.1:0-56751 GCA_021605205.1 Aegilops longissima
CGATCGATCGTCGATTCCACCGCCGAGTGCGACCTGTTATGCTTTCTGGATGCCTTCTTTGGCTATCACCAGATCAAGATGGCGGTAGAAGACGTGGAGAAGACGGCCTTCTTGACCCCGTGTGGAGTGTACTGCTACACATGCATGCCGTTCGGACTGTGCAACGCAGGGGCGACCTTTCAGCGGCTGATGCACATCACCTTGGGCCCGCAGCTCGGGAAGAATGTTGAGGCTTACGTCGATGACATTGTGGTGAAGTCTCGTGAGGCCAAGACCTCGATACAAGACCTGGAGGAAACCTTCATGCGAGCCTCAACGCAGTGAACCCGCTGGCTCAACCCGGAGAGGTGTGTGTTTGGGGTCCCCTCGGGCAAGCTCTTGGGCTTCCTCTGTCACGCCTAATATGCGACCCTATCCAAAAGGAACTCGACGGTCCCACCAAGGATAGACCCGCATATTGAAACGCTTTTGCAAGGTGGATATCATTACATCAACATTACATAATAGATGGGGATACATACATAAGGCACGTAATGCCACAAGAATACATCAACATCATATATAAGATCAACATCCGACTACGGATGAAACATAAATGTAAACTCAAACGACATCCACCCTGCTAGCCCAAGTTGCCGACCGAACCTATCCCCGATCGAAGAAGCGTAAGAAGAACTCCAAAACAAGTAACATCGCTCTCGCCATGATCATCGCAAACCTGTACCTGAATCGGTGGTGTAGTAATCGTGAGCCACGAGGACTCAGCAATCCCATTACCATGGGTATCAAGACTAGCAAAGCTTAAAGGGAAAGGAAGGGGTAAGGTGGTGAGGTTGCAGCAGCGACTAAGCATATATGGTGGCTAACCAACGCAAATAAGAGCGAGAAGAGAGCAAAGGAACGGTCGTCAACTAGTAATGATCAAGAAGTGATCCTGAACTCCTACTTACGCCGACATAACCCAAGAACCGTGTTCTCCTCTCGATCAACCCCAAAAGAGACACTCACGGTTACGCACACGGTTGGTGTATTTTAGAAGAGTTTGCTTCAAGTTTACTACAACCGGATATTAACAAATTCCCATCTGCCACATAACCGCTGGCACGGCTTTGAAAGTTTATACTCGCAGGGTGTCCCAACTTAGCCCATGATAAGCTCTCGCGATCAACGAAGGATATTCCTTCTCCCTGAAGACCCGATCAGTCTCGAATCCCTGCTACAAGACATTTCGACAAGAATAAAATAAGACCAGCAAAGCCGCCCGGATGTGCCGACAAACCCGATAGGAGCTGCACATATCTCGCTCTCGGGCACACCGGATGAGCAAGACGACGGTTGGCATAGACCCTGGTTGCCCAGGGGCGCCGGACATCGCCGGTTTGGACCAGCACTCGAGAGGAGAACTGCCCTGGGGGCTAAAATAAAGATGACCCTCGGGCTCCGAAACCCAAGGGAAAAATGGCATAGGTGAGGCAAATGGTAAAACCAATGTTGGGCCTTGCCGGAAAAGTCTTATTCAAAGCGAACTGTCAAGGGGTCCCATAAATCACCCGACCGCGTTAGGGATGCAAAATCCGGGAACATAATACCGATATGACGGAAACTAGGCGGCAAGTGGAACAAAACACCAGGCATAAGGCCGAGCCTTCCACCCTTTACCAAGTATATAGATGCATTAATTAAATAAGATATATTGTGATATCCCAACAAGTAAACATGTTCCAACAAGGAACAACATCTCCATGTTCCAACAAGGAACAAACTTCATCTTCACCTGCAACTAACAACGCTATAAGAGGGCTGAGCAAAGCGGTAACATAGCCAAACAACGGTTTGCTAGGAAGGGTGAAAAGGTTAGAGGCTGACATGGCAATTTGGGAGGCTTGAGGAACAAGTGATAGGTAGCGCAGCATAGTGATAGAACGAAACAACTAGCATAACAATGATAGTAGTGAGATCCAGGGTAGCGGTCATCTTGCCTGGAATCCCGCAAGGAAGAAGAACGAGTCCATGAAGAAGACGAACGGATGAAGCCGAACCAAGCGTAGACGAACGAATCCTCACGATCGCAACGAAACAGGAACTAACAAGAAGAAGCACACAACAAAGTAAACACACCACATATGAACAAGACATGATGCCCAACCACGTATGATGCATGACAAGGCTACATGAAGCTACTCATGGCAAAATATGATGCAAACAAGAACAACACCTCAAAGCAAGTTTAAATGAGGTCGGAAACAACATATACCAATTCCGGTAAGTCCTCATATGCAAATTTCGAAATTGGTCCAGATCTAAATAAACCTTATGTTCAAGTTGTTAAACAGCAAGTTAAGATGCACCACGATGATCTACACGAAATTCTAGTCAAGTTACATATAAAGTTCATTAAATTCGGAGCTACAGCCTAGAAGATATGAGCAAAACAAGTTAAACATGGCATTGATGCAAAAGCATACAAACATCAAGCAAACACCTCAAAACAAGGATGCAACATGATAATATGAAACTACATGCAAAATCAAGCAAGTTTCATATAGAGCACACTCAAAACGGAGCAACGGTTCAACACATACACACAACACAAGTTTAAAGGACAAGCTGTCCAGAACAGCAACTAGGCATATAGCAAGCATCAAAACTCTATGCTAAAACATCTCAACATGAGAACAAAAGGCATGGGAATGAAGTACAGGTAAAGCATGACAAAACATGAACACTGAGCTATCTCCAGAAATCACTAGAACATGCTCAAACACACATGGCAAGATTGCAAATAATAACAGTTTCAGACTTTGCAGAAATAACATCAGGTTGCAATGTTTAGAGCTATCAAACAACATGTTACAGGAACTTATCGTGGAAAACAAAGGCATGTAATGAATCTACTAAATGCATAGAACAAAAGTCCCTTACTGACCATAATCCAAAAAGGATCAGAAGATATGATGGCACCCACGTAAACATAGCAAGTTATATTACAGATTCATACATGGTAGGAACAACAATAAGTAGGCATGTTGGTGAGCTTGAACCACTCACCACAGAGCAATACATGGCATGGCAAGGCAACTCACAGTAAGAATACATGGCATAGAAGCTATACATGGCAAGAACAACATCATAGCATACACGGATCAACTACAACAACCTTGGCAAAATTGAATAACATATAAACATCCCGCCAGAAACATTTTATAGCAAAAGTAGAGCTCGATTGACTCAAGCTATGGCACTCCATAATTTCAAACAAGGGCATGGATGGATAGAGAATAACCATATGTTCAAAACATCCTTACTGAAGTATCTCAAAATAAGCATGGATCTCTCGCTAGCATCAAGTTTACATGGCATAAAAATATCGCAGTAATAGGGCTGAAATCAGCAACATCATGAATCCTAGTTTGCATGCTTGTGCTAGTCACCACAGAGATCACAAAATACATGGCATACACCCCTGTAAAGATGGCATGGCATATTACAAAACACATGTAGGACTCAAGTTCATAGGGTGCACACATAAATCATGGCAAAAATGACAAAAGTGCATGTACTGATAAGAATCTGAAACTAACATCACATAGCCCTCTTCCAACAGCATTTCTGGAGTCAAGATGAGCTCAAATGTAAATGATGCAAAGAGATGAAATGATGTAATCGTCGAGGCGAACAATTTGACATATTACACGCACGAAACGGAGCAGTATGCAGCAAGTTATGATGCGATGAAAATGGCATGATAATGTCACGATCCGGGACTTGGGCAAAATCGGGGAAGGGAAAAGTCAACCTCCGAGATACGAATCTGGATCTGAACGGCGCGGATGCCGAGGCGGGCGGGTCTCGCCGGAGATGGTCATGGGAGGTGGCCGGCGCCGGCGTGAGGCGACGGGCGACGGGGCCGAGGGCGGCGACCGAGGGCGGGCGCCGAGGGCGGCCGGGCCGGGCGGCGGCGCGCCGGGCCGGGCGGAGGCGGCGGGCGCTGGCGGCTGGCGCTGGCAGTCGCTGGGCGGCGGGCGGCGGGGAGACGGGTTGCATGGGGCCGCCTTTGGGCCCGGGCGGCCGGGCGCGCTGAGAGCTGGTAGCGCCACGGGCGGGAGGCGATTGGTCGGGGCGGCGGTTGGATATGTCCGGCGCCGGAGGACGCGTCTGCCGCGGAGGAAGAAGGAGCTAGGGTTAGGGGCGGATTTCATCCGCGAATTTCGGGGGGAGGCACATATTTATAGATAGAGGGAGCTAGGAGAGTCCAAATGAGGTGCGGTTTTCGGCCACGCGATCGTGATCGAACGACCGAGCATGGAAGGGAGTTTGCTGGGTTTTGGGCCACTTTGAAGGGTGTTGGGCTGCATCAAAAGAGGGCTTTTATGTTACTCCTGCTAACCGTTGAGTACCAAACGACTCCAAATGGCCCAAACTTGACAGCGGTTCTACGGTGCTATACCAAGGCCGCTTGACAAACCTCAGGCCATTCCGTGAAAGTTTGACACCCGACACTAAAAGAGGTAAAGGGGGCGCGGGGAGCATAGGAGTGCCGGATTGCAAAACGGACAACGGGGAAAATGCTCGGATGCAAGAGACGAACACGTATGCAAAATAAAATGCACATGATGACATGATATGAAATGCATATGATGACATGGAAAAGTGCAACACGCAAGAAAATGACATGGCAAAGATGGCGAATAAATGGAAGACACCTGGCGCATCGAATCTGGGGCGTTACAACACTCCTCCACTAACAAGAGATCTCGTCCCGAGATCTTAGGACCGAGACGGAAGGGAAAAAGGGATGAGGTGAAACAAGAACTCAAAAGAAGAATCAAACAATCGAGAGCACTCGAGAAGAAGAGAGAAACGACGAGAATGACGAGAATTGAAAGCTAACGGAATCAGACAGACTCTGAAAGCACTCCGGTTAAACAAGGAAAGAATAGAACATGAGCTTCAGAAGATGGAATGACACTTGATGAAGACATGACACAAAACCTCCGGAAAGAATTGAAAGAGTTGAATGAAAAGAACGGATAAGAAAATGACAACTTGTGCCACGAATGAAACTGAAAGCATCTTTAATGGAAGGGTATAGTGAGTTGTTGAGAAAATCAACAACGAAAAGAATAAGCTTGTTGTGGTCTTATAGGTAACGTCTCAAGATCATAAGGTGATAACCGGCCACAAACGGAAATGATTGGATAGCTGAGAATAACGAAGAAATGCAAAACTCCACTTCAAAAGAATATGGAGAATTAATTACACTTCAAGATGCGAGAAGAAAGATACTTGAACTCCGCCAACAAGAATGTTGATGAACTTTTGAAGAATGAATTAAATCATGAAGAACCACCATGAAGAACTCCGTAACAAAAGGATGACGAGATAAAATGAAGGATGAAAGAATAGATGAGTTGCTATGATGATTTAGATGGCGGTTCCGACGAGATGGACGAGGGAAATTTGAACTCCGAAAAGAAAAGATGAAAACACTTGAACTAGAATTTATTCCTCAAGAACAAACTCCGAAGGAAGGGATTAATCACTTGGAGGAAATAAGAATAAGATTTATTGTATGCTTATCCTTCATCAATTACATTGATGAGAAGCAATGGATTGCATATCACTTGTCCACATTGGGAAAAGATTAAGGGGAGATATACCGCCAAATTTGGGGAGGTATTCCTGAGCCACCGGTAGGATTAAAAGAACGAATGAACCGAAAAGAAATCTTCAACGAACCACCGTGAAAATGAAAATGAACAAAGAGAAGAGAACGGATCGCCGGAAAGAATTAGAAAAGCACGAAGATACTTGAGGGAATTTAGAGAAAAGAGATCGAAGAGATCGCGAACTGATTAACGAATGCTTGAACGCAGCACCGGAAGAATATTGAGACGAACGAAGGGGCACGGATATAGAATAATTGAGAACGACTTTGAAAACTTGGAACGAAGAAATCTTCCAAAAGATGGCCTCCGGATGATTGAGACGGAAAGTAACTCCTGAAATACTCCGGATGGATGAAAAGAATATCCGACAAACGGAATAATTCGAGAGGATAGCATGAAGCTAGAACCACGAATCTTTGGTAGAACGGCAAGACTTAGAAGGAACTCTTCTTCGTCTTCAAATGATGACAAGAAACACCACCAAAATTGTTGAGATACTCCGTAGAATGAAAAGCAAAGAGGTTGAGCCAACAATGAAATGATTTGAAATTGATCTTGAAAAGGCATGTGACTGATGGAATCCATTCTTACGCCACACTTGAAAATAAATTAGAATAACTCCGGGAAATTAGAAGAGTCGTAAGATCCTCGAAAAGACCGTGGGTTAGGGCCCACTAAAAGAAAACACCGCTGGAAAGGGATGTTGAACAGATAGATGATGCACGGAATAATTGAAATATTTGACCGAGGTGACAACCTCGAATTAATTGGAACACGCATTTAATCTCCGAGATGTCTTCGAACTCCGAATGATAAATCAAGCGAGAGGCGAAGAGCAAAGAGAACACTTCAAGGAAAAGAATATGATCAACACCAAAAACTTGAATTGAGTGCACCGAAAAGAAAGAGATAAGAATGACGAACTAGACGAGAATTCACCGTTGAAATGATTGAGGAAGACCAAGAGGCTCCACACTAATGAAATTGATGGTCGAAAAAGACTCGGCCCGGGAAGAAAAAGGGTGGAGGGCGGAAAACCAAAGGCAACTTGAAGGGGAAATCGACGAATGAGTTCAAGAGGAAACACCGATTGAAATCATTGAGGAAAGAAAGCAAAGACTTTGCACGAGTAGCATGGATACTGATTACGGACTCCGGTTCCGAGAAGAAGAAGGGGTGGGCGGGTGGGAAAGAAAACAACTGAGGATTGAACTCAAAGATGAAGAGGCTCGAGTCAACTTGACGAGAAATGCACCGGACAAAAGAGGATGGACAACTCACGTCACTAACCACGTGATCCTAAAGAAAATTTTTGAACGGGAAGAGGAGTAATTCAAAACACCTACGTCAAGATTCCTCACCAGAGCGATTTAAGGGGCTGAGGAGTAAAAGAATTCCTACTCCGATATAACTAGACTCGAAATCAGTTTTCTTCTAGACTCAACAACGGCCAAACTACACGATCAATCAAGGGGCTCCTAGGGTCGGTCGAGGCTCGATACCAACTTGTCACACCCAATATGCACCCTATCCAAAAGGAACTCGACGGTCCCACCAAGGATAGACCCGATATTGAAACGCTTTTGCAAGGTGGATATCATTACATCAACATTACATAATAGATGGGGATACATACATAAGGTATGAATGCCACAAGAATACATCAACATCATATACAAGATCAACATCCGACTACGGATGAAACATAAACAGAAACTCAACGACATCCACCTCGCTATCGCAGGCTGCCGACCGAACCTATCCCCGATCAAGAAGAAGCGTAAGAAGAACTCCAAAACAAGTAACATCGCCTCAAGGCCATGATCATCGCGAAACCTGTACCTGCAATCGGTGGTGTAGTAATGTGAGCCACGAGGACTCAGCAATCCCATTACCATGGGTATCAAGACTAGCAAAGCTTAAAGGGAAAGGAAGGGTAAGGTGGTGAGGTTGCACCAGCGACTAAGCATATATGGTGGCTAACCAACGCAAATAAGAGCAAGAAGAGAGCAAGGAACGGTAGTCAACTAGTAATGATCAAGAAGTGATCCTGAACTCCTACTTACGCCGACATAACCCAAGAACCGTGTTCTCCTCTCGATCAACCCCAAAAGAGACACTCACTACACGCATTACGGTTGGTGTATTTTAGAAGAGTTTGCTTCAAGTTTACTACAACGGATATTAACAAATTCCCATCTGCCACATAACCGCTGGCACGACTTTCAAAGTTTATACCCTGCATGGGTGTCCCAACTTAGCCCATGATAAGCTCTCGCGATCAACGAAGGATATTCTTTCTCCCGGAAGACCCGATCAGTCTCGAATCCTGCCACAAGACATTTCGACAAGAATAAAACAAGACCAGCAAAGCCGCCCGAATGTGCCGACAAATCCCAATAGGAGCTGCACATATCTCGTTCTCGGGCACACCGGATGAGCAAGACGACGGTTGGCATAGACCTGGTTGCCTGTGGGGGCGCCGGACATCGCTTCGGTTTGGACCAGCACTCAGAGGAGAACTCGCCCGGGGCTAAATAAAGATGACCCTCGGGCTCCGAAACCCAAGGGAAAAGGGCATAGGTGAGGCAAATGGTAAAACCAATGTTGGGCCTTGCCTGGAAAAGTCTTATTCAAAGCGAACTGTCAAGGGGTCCCATAAATCACCCGACCGCGTTAGGGACGCAAAATCCGGGAACATAATACCGATATGACGGAAACTAGGCGGCAAGAGTGGAACAAAACACAGGCATAAGGCCGAGCCTTCCACCCTTTACCAAGTATATAGATGCATTAATTAAATAAGATATATTGTGATATCCCAACAAGTAAACATGTTCCAACAAGGAACAACATCTCCATGTTCCAACAAGGAACAAACTTCATCTTCACCTGCAACTAACAACGCTATAAGAGGGCTGAGCAAAGCGGTAACATAGCCAAACAACGGTTTGCTAGGAAGGGTGAAAAGGTTAGAGGTCGACATGGCAATTTGGGAGGCTTGAGGAACAAGTGATAGGTAGCGCAAGCATAGTGATAGAACGAAAAAACTAGCATAGCAATGATAGTAGTGAGATCCGTAGAAGCGGTCATCTTGCCTGAAATCCCGCAAGGAAGAAGAACGAGTCCATGAAGAAGACGAACGGATGAAGCCGAACCAAGCATAGACGAACTAATCCTCACGATCGCAACTAAACAGAACTAACAAGAAGAAGCACACAACAAAGTAAACACACCACACATGAACAAGACATGATGCCCAACCAAGTATGATGCATGACAAGGCTACATGAAGCTACTCATGGCAAAATATGATGCAAACAAGAAGAACACCTCAAAGCAAGTTTAAATGAGGCCGGAAACAACATATAACAATTCCGGTAAGTCCTCATATGCAAATTTCGAAATTGGTCCAGATCTGAATAAACCTTATGTTCAAGTTGTTAAACAACAAGTTAAGATGCACCACGATGATCTACACGAAATTCTAGTCAAGTTACATATAAAGTTCATTAAATTCGGAGCTACGGCCTAGAAGATATGAGCAAAACAAGTTAAACATGGCATTGATGCAAAAGCATACAAACATCAAGAAAACACCTCAAAACAAGGATGCAACATGATAATATGAAACTACATGCAAAATCAAGCAAGTTTCATATAGAGCACACTCAAAACGGAGCAACGGTTCAACACATACACACAACACAAGTTTAAAGGACAAGCTGTCCAGAACAGCAACTAGGCATATTGCAAGCATCAAAAAACAATGCTACAGCATCTCAACATGAGAACAAAAGGCATGGGCATGAAGTACAGGTAAAGCATGACGAAACATGAACACTGAGCTATCTCCAGAAATCACTAGAACATTCTCAAACACACATGGCAAGATTGCAAATAATAACAGTTTCAGACTTTGCCGAAATAACATCAGGTTGCAATGTTTAGAGCTATCAAACAACATGTTACAGGAACTTACCATGGCAAACAAAGGCATGGAATGAATCTACTAAATGCATAGAAAAAAAGTCCCTTACTGACCATAAGCCAAAAAGGATAAGAAGATATGATGGCACCCACGTAAACATAGCAAGTTATATTACAGATTCATACATGGCAGGAACAACAATAAGTAGGCATGTTGGTGAGCTTGAACCACTCACCACAGAGCAATACATGGCATGGCAAGGCAACTCACAGTAAGAAGACATGGCATAGAAGCTATACATGACAAGAACAACATCATAACATACACGGATCAACTACAACAACCTTGGCAAAATTGAATAACATGTAAACATCCTGCCAGGAAACATTTTATAGCAAAAGTAGAGCTCGATTGACTCAAGCTATGGCACTCCATAATTGCAAACAAGGGCATGGATGGATAGAGAATAACCATATGTTCAAAACATCCTTACTGAAGTATCTCAAAATAAGCATGGATCTCTGTAGCATCAAGTTTACATGGCATAAAAATATCGCAGTATCAGGGCTGAAATCAGCAACATCATGAAGCCTAGTTTGCATGCTTGTGCTAGTCACCACAGAGATCAAAAATACATGGCATACACCCTGTAAAGATGGCATGGCATATTACAAAACACATGTAGGACTCAATTTCATAGGGTGCACACATCAATCATGGCAAAAATGACAAAAGTGCATGTTCGATAAGAATCAAACTAACATCACATAGCCCTCTTCCAACAGCATTTCAAGGCCAAGATGAGCTCAAATGTAAATGATGCAATGAGATGAAATGATGTACTTGTCGAGGCGAACAATTTGACATATTACACGCACGTAAACGGAGCAGATGCAAGTTATGATGCGATGAAATGGCATGATAATGTCACGATCCGGGACTTGGGCAAAATCGGGAGGGAAAAGTCAACCTCCGAGATACGATCTGGATCTGAACGGCGCGGATGCCGAGGCAGGCCGGGCTCGCCGGGATGGTCAGGAGGTGGCCGGGCGCGGCGCCGGAGGCCGGGCGGCGACGAGAGGGGCGGCGCCGGCCGGCGGCGGCGGCGGAGGGCGGCCGGGCGGGAGGCGCGGCCGGCCTGGCACGGAGGCGGCGCGCTGGCGCGCTGGTGGGCACGCGGGCGGCGGCGGCGGGAGACGGGTTGGGGCCTCGCCGGGCGGCGGGCCGGGCGGCGCGGGGCGGCGGTAGCGCACACGGGCGGAGGCGATTGGTCCGGGCGGCGGTGGATATGTCCGGCACCGGCGACACGCCCCGTGCGCGGAGGAAGAAGGAGTTAGGTTAGCGGATTTCATCCGCGAATTTCGGGGAGGCACATATTTATAGATAGAGGGAGCTAGGAGAGTACAAATGAGGTGCGTTTTCGCCACGCGATCGTGATCGAACGACCGGAGCATGGAAGGAGTTTGCTGGGTTTTGGGCCACTTTGAAGGGTGTTGGGCTGCATCAAAAGAGGGCTTTTGCGGTTACCCGCTAACTGCTGAGTACCAAACGACCTCCAAATGGCCCGAAACTTGACAGCGGGTCACCGGTGTTATACCAAGGCCGCTTGACAAACTTCGGCCATTCCGAGAAAGTTTGACACCCGCACACTAAAAAAGGTAAAGGGGCGCCGGGGAGCATAGGAGTGCCGGATTGCAAAACGGACAACGGGAAAATGCTCGGATGCAAGAGACGAACACGATGCAAAATAAAATGCACATGATGACATGATATGAAATGCATATGATGACATGGCAAAGTGCAACACGCAAGCAAATGACATGGCAAAGACGGCGAATAAATGGAAGACACCGGCGATCGAATCCGGGCATTACAACACTCCTCCACTAACAAGAGATCTCGCCCCGAGATCTTAGGACCGAGACGGAAGGGAAAAAGGGATGAGGTGAAACAAGAACTCAAAAGAAGAATCAAACAATCGAGAGCACTCGAGAAGAAGAGAGAAACGACGAGAATGACGAGAATTGAAAGCTAACGGAATCAGATAGACTCTGAAAGCACTCCGGTTAAACAAGGAAAGAATAGAACATGAGCTTCAGAAGATGGAATGACACTTGATGAAGACATGACACAAAACCTCCGGAAAGAATTGAAAGAGTTGAATGAAAAGAACGGATAAGAAAATGACAACTTGTGCCACTAATGAAACTGAAAGCATCTTTAGAAGGAAGGAAGAGAAGCGAGTTGTTGAGAAAATCAACAACGAAAAGAATAAGCTTGTTGTGGTCTTATAGGTAACGCCTCAAGATCATAAGGTGATAACCGCCACAAACGGAAATGATTGGATAGCTGAGAATAACGAAGAAATGCAAAACTCCACTTCAAAAGAATATGGAGAAGTAATTACACTTCAAGATGCGAGAAGAAAGATACTTGAACTCCGCCAACAAGAATGTTGATGAACTTTGAAGAATGAATTAAATCATGAAGAACCACCATGAAGAACTCCGTAACAAAAGGATGACGAGATAAAATGAAGGATGAAAGAATAGATGAGCGCTATGATGATTTAGATGGCGGTTCCGACGAGATGGACGAGGAAAATTTGAACTCCGAAAAGAAAAGATGAAAACACTTGAACTAGAATTTATTCCTCAAGAACAAACTTCAAGGAAGGGATTAATCACTTGGAGGAAATAAGAATAAGATTTATTTTATGCTTATCCTTCATCAATTACATTGATGAGAAGCAATGGATTGCATATCACTTGTCCACATTGGGAAAAGATTAAGGAGATATACCGCCAAATTTGGGGAGGTATTCATGAGCCACCGTAGGATTAAAAGAACTAATGAACCGAAAAGAAATCTTCAACGAACCACCGTGAAAATGAAAATGAACAAAGAGAAGAGAACGGATCGCCGGAAAGAATTAGAAAAGCACGAAGATACTTGAGGGAATTTAGAGAAAAGAGATCGAAGAGATCGCGAACTGATTAACAAATGCTTGAACGCAGCACCGGAAGAATATTGAGACGAACGAGGGGGCACGGATATAGAATAATTGGAGAACGACTTTGAAAACTTGGAACGAAGAAATCTTCCGAAAAGATGGCCTCCGGATGATTGAGACGGAAAGTAACTCCTGAAATACTCCGGATGGATGAAAAGAATATCCGACAAACGGAATAATTCGAGAGGATAGCATGAAGCTAGAACCACGAATCTTTGGTAGAACGGCAAGACTTAGAAGGAACTCGCTTCGGTCTTCAAATGATGACGAGAAACACCACCAAAATTGTTGAGATACTCCGTAGAATGAAAAGCAAAGAGGTTGAGCCAACAATGAAATGATTTGAAATTGATCTTGAAAAGGCATGTGACTGATGGAATCCATTCTTACGCCACACTTGAAAATAAATTAGAATAACTCCGGGAAATTAGAAGAGTCGTAAGATCCTGGAAAAGACCTGTGGGTTAGGCCCACTAAAAGAAAAACACCGTTGGAAAGGGATGTTGAAAGATAGATGATGCACCGGAATAATTGAAATATTTGACCGAGGTGACAACCTCAATTAATTGGAACACGTATTTAATCTCCGAGATGTCTTCGAACTCCGGAATGATAAATCTGGCGGGCGAACGAGCAAAGAGAACACTTCAAGGAAAAGAATATGATCAACACCGAAAAACTTGAATTGAGTGCACCGGAAAAGAAAGAGATAAGAATGACGAACTAGACGAGAATTCACCGTTGAAATGATTGAGGGAAGACCAAGAGGCTCCACACGAATGAAATTGATGGTCGAAAAAGACTCAGTTCGGGAAGAAAAAAGGTGGAGGGCGGAAACCAAAGGCAACTTGAAGGGGAAACCGATTAATGAGTTCAAGAGGAAACACCGATTGAAATCATTGAGGAAAGAAAGCAAAGACTTCGCACGAGTAGGATGGATACTGACACGGACTCCGTTCCGAGAAGAAGAAGGTGGGCGGTGGGAAAGAAAACAACCGAGGATTGAACTCAAAGATGAAGAGGCTCGAGTCAACTTGACGAGAAATGCACCGGACAAAAGAGGATGGACAACTCACGACACTAACCACGTGATCCTAAAGAAAATTTTGAACGGAAGAGGAGTAATTCAAAACACCTACGCCAAGATTCCTCACCAGAGCAACGAAGGGGCTGAGGAGTAAAAGAATTCTACTACTCCGATATAACTAGACTCGTAAATAATTTTCTTCTAGACTCGACAATGGCCAAACTACACGATCAATCAAGGGGCTCCTAGGGTCGGTCGAGGCTCGATACCAACTTGTCACGCCCAATATGCGACCCTATCCAAAAGGAACTCGACGGTCCCACCAAGGATAGACCAAGATATTGAAACGCTTTTGCAAGGTGGATATCATTACATCAACATTACATAATAGATGGGGATACATACATAAGGCACGTAATGCCACAAGAATACATCAACATCATATACAAGATCAACATCCGACTACGGATGAAACATAAACAGTAAACTCAACGACATCCACCTCGCTATCGCAGGCTGCCGACCGAACCTATCCCCGATCAAGAAGAAGCGTAAGAAGAACTCCAAAACAAGTAACATCGCCTCGGCCATGATCATCGCGAAACCTGTACCCGCAATGGTGGTGTAGTAATCAGAGCCACGAGGACTCAAAGAATCCCATTACCATGGGTATCAAGACTAGCAAAGCTTAAAGGGAAAGGAAGGGTAAGGTGGTGAGGTTGCAGCAGCGACTAAGCATATATGGTGGCTAACCAACGCAAATAAGAGCGAGAAGAGAGCAAAGGAACGGTCGTCAACTAGTAATGATCAAGAAGTGATCCTGAACTCCTACTTACGCCGACATAACCCAAGAACCATGTTCTCCTCTCGATCAACCCCAAAAGAGACACTCACGGTTACGCATTACGGTTGGTGTATTTTAGAAGAGTTTGCTTCAAGTTTACTACAACCGGATATTAACAAATTCCCATCTGCCACATAACCATGGGCACGACTTTCGAAAGTTTATACCTGCAGGGTGTCCCAACTTAGCCCATGATAAGCTCTCGCGATCAACGAAGGATATTCTTTCTCCCGAAAGACCCGATCAGTCTCGAATCCCTGCCACAAGACATTTCGACAAGAATAAAACAAGACCAGCAAAGCCGCCCGGATGTGCCGACAAATCCCAATAGGAGCTGCACATATCTCGCTCTCGGGCACACCGGATGAGCAAGACGACGGGTTGGCATAGACCCCGTTGCCTGTGGGCGCCGGACATCGCTTTCGGTTTGGACCAGCACTCAGAGGAGAACCGCCCGGGGCTAAATAAAGATGACCTCGGCTCCTAAACCCAAGGGAAAAAGGGCATAGGTGAGGCAAATGGTAAAACCAATGTTGGGCCTTGCTGGAAAAGTCTTATTCAAAGCGAACTGTCAAGGGGTCCTATAAATCACCCGACCGCGTTAGGGACGCAAAATCCGGGAACATAATACCGATATGACGGAAACTAGGGCGGCAAGAGGAACAAAACACTGCATAAGGCTGAGCCTTCCACCCTTTACCAAGTATATAGATGCATTAATTAAATAAGATATATTGTGATATCCCAACAAGTAAACATGTTCCAACAAGGAACAACATCTCCATGTTCCAACAAGGAACAAACTTCATCTTCACCTGCAACTAACAACACTATAAGAGGGGCTGAGCAAAGCGGTAACATAGCCAAACAACGGTTTGCTAGGAAGGGTGAAAAAGGTTAGAAGCTGACATGGCAATTTGGGAGGCTTGAGGAACAAGTGATAGGTAGCGCAGCATAGTGATAGAACGAAACAACTAGCATAGCAATGATAGTAGTGAGATCCAGGGTAGCGGTCATCTTGCCTGAAATCCCGCAAGGAAGAAGAACGAGTCCATGAAGAAGACGAACGGATGAAGCCGAACCAAGCGTAGACGAACGAATCCTCACGATCGCAACGAAACAGGAACTAACAAGAAGAAGCACACAACAAAGTAAACACACCACACATGAACAAGACATGATGCCCAACCAAGTATGATGCATGACAAGGCTACATGAAGCTACTCATGGCAAAATATGATGCAAACAAGAACAACTCCTCAAAGCAAGTTTAAATGAGGCCGGAAACAACATATAACAATTCCGTAAGTCCTCATATGCAAATTTCGAAATTGTTCCAGATCTGAATAAACCTTATGTTCAAGTTGTTAAACAACAAGTTAAGATGCACCACGATGATTTACATGAAATTCTAGTCAAGTTACATATAAAGTTCATTAAATTCGAGCTACGCCTAGAAGATATGAGCAAAACAAGTTAAACATGGCATTGATGCAAAAGCATACAAACATCAAGCAAACACCTCAAAACAAGGATGCAAAATGATAATATGAAACTACATGCAAAATCAAGCAAGTTTCATATAGAGCACACTCAAAACGGAGCAACGGTTCAACACATACACACAACACAAGTTTAAAGGACAAGCTGTCCAAAACAGCAACTAGGCATATTGCAAGCATCAAAACACTATGCTACAGCATCTCAACATGAGAACAAAAGGCATGGGCATGAAGTACAGGTAAAGCATGAAAAACATGAACACTGAGCTATCTCCAGAAATCACTAGAACATGCTCAAACACACATGGCAAGATTGCAAATAATAACAGCCAGACTTTGCGTAAATAACATCAAAGTTGCAATGTTTAGAGCTATCAAACAACTTGTTACAGGAACTTATCATGGCAAACAAAGGCATGGAATGAATCTAATAAATGCATAGAACAAAAGTCCCTTACTGACCATAAGCCAAAAAGGATAAGAAGATATGATGGCACCCACGTAAACATAGCAAGTTATATTACAGATTCATACATGGCAGGAACAACAATAAGTAGGCATGTTGGTGAGCTTGAACCACTCACCACAGAGCAATACATGGCATGGCAAGGCAACTCGCAGTAATAAGACATGGCATAGAAGCTATACATGGCAAGAACAACATCATATCATACACGGATCAACTACAACAACCTTGGCAAAATTGAATAACATGTAAACATCCTGCCAGGAAACATTTTATAACAAAAGTAGAGCTCGATTGACTCAAGCTATGGCACTCCATAATTGCAAACAAGGGCATGGATGGATAGAGAATAACCATATGTTCAAAACATCCTTACTGAAGTATCTCAAAATAAGCATGGATCTCTCGTAGCATCGAAGTTTACATGGCATAAAAATATCAATCAGTAATAGGCTGAAATCAGCAACATCATGAAGCCTAGTTTGCATGCTTGTGCTAGTCACCACAGAGATCACAAAAATACATGGCATACACCCTGTAAAGATGGCATGGCATATTACAAAACACATGTAGGACTCAATTTCTTAGGGTGCACACATCAATCATGGCAAAATGACAAAAGTGCATGTACCGATAAGAATCAAACTAACATCACATAGCCTCTTCCAACAGCATTTCAAGGCCAAGATGAGCTCAAATGTAAATGATGCAATGAGATGAAATGATGCACTCGTCGAGGCGAACAATTTGACATATTACACGCACGAAACGGAGCAGTATGCATCAAGTTATGATGCGATGAAAATGGCATGATAATGTCACAGATCTGGGACTTGGGCAAAATCGGGGAGGGGAAAAGTCAACCTCCGAGATACGAATCTGGATCTGAACGGCGCGGATGCCGAGGCGGGCCGGGCTCTCGCCGGAGATGGCCGGGGAGGAGGTGGCCGCGGCCGGCGCTGGAGGTCGGGCGGCGGCGCGGGGGGCGGCGACCGAGGGCGGGCGCGGGCTTGGCGGCGGGCGGCGGGGGCGGGCCGGGCGCGGGAGGCGACGGGCGCGCGCGCTGGCGCGGGCATGGCGGCGGGCGGCGGCGGCGGGAGACGGGGCTGGGGGCCGACTTTCTCAGGCCCGGCGGCGGGGCGGGCGGGAGGCGCAAGCGCCACGTGGCGGGAGGCGATTGGTCGGGGCGCCGGAGGACGCGTCTCGCATGGAGGAAGAAGGAGTTAGTTAGGGCGGATTTCATCCGCGAATTTCGGGGAGGCACATATTTATAGATAGAGGGAGCTAGGAGAGTCCAAATGAGGTGCGGTTTTGCCACGCGATCGTGATCGAACGACCGGGAGCATGGAAGGGAGTTTGCTGGGTTTTGGGCCACTTTGAAGGGTGTTGGGCTGCATCAAAGAGGGCTTTTATGTTACCCTGCTAACCGCTGAGTACCAAACGACCTCCAAATGGCCCGAAACTTGACAGGCGGTCTACCGGTGCTATACCAAGGCCGCTTGATAATCCTCGGGCCATTCCGAGAAAGTTTGACACCCGCACACGAAAAGAGGTAAAGGGGGGCGCCGGGGAGCATAGGAGTGCCGGATTGCAAAACGGACAACGGGGAAAATGCTCGGATGCAAGAGATGAACACGTATGCAAAATAAAATGCACATGATGACATGATATGAAATGCATATGATGACATGGCAAAGTGCAACACGTAAGCAAATGACATGGCAAAGACGGCGAATAAATGGAAGACACCGGCGATCGAACTGGGCGTTACATCCTCGTGTCCCACCGAGGCATTGAGGCTAACCTGAAAAGGTCAAGGCGGTCGAGGACATGAGCCCGCCAAAGACCCTCAGAGAAATGCGAGAAGCTCATCGGGCGCATGACCGCTTAGGACGCTTCATCTCCAAGTTGGGGAGCGAAGCGCCGCCTTTCTTCTAGCTGATGAAGAAAAGGGACCTTTGAATGGATCAAGAGGCCGACAACATGCTCCAAGATCTCAAGAGGTACCTAACCAGCCCTCCGGTAATGGTGGCCCCGCCTCAAGAACCCCCGGTGCTCTACTCTGCAGCCACTCCCTACTCCGCCAACAGCAGCCCCTGGTGGCGTTAGGAGGAGCGCCGACCAAAGCATGCGGCAGCTGCCCGGGTCGAGGCAAAGCAGGATCAAGGAAGACTCACAGAGACCACTACCACAGCCGAGAAGGATCAGCCGCCGCAGGGAAACACACTCGGGACCGAAGAGACCCCTCCCCTTAGCGACCAGCCGCTGGAGGCTCCACTGTCTCAGGAGGCGCCACGGTCTCCAGAGGGCGCCATCGACACCAGCACTCCCAACCTCGTTGAACACCATGTGTACTTGTCAAGACAAGGTTGCGGGACGCGAGGCGCGTACCCCATGCCTCGTAAACTCCTCCTCGCTTATTGGTGGCCTCGCAAGCTGCGGCATTACTTTTGTGGCCACCCCATCAAGGTTGTCTCAGCGTACACCTTGGAAAGGGTGCTCAGGAGCCCTAACTCAGCTGGGAGAGTCGCTGAGTGGAACATTGAACTGCAAGCGTTTCAGCTCGAATTCAGCACGACCAGAGTCATCAAGGGGGCCGCATTGGCGGATTTTGTGGCATAATGGACAGAGGCGCCAGGCCTCAAGGCTGATGAGGATTGATCCCTCTCCCTGGGAAGCGAGGCGCCGGATGGTTGGGTCATGTACTTGACGGGCATTCTCTGTGCACGCGCGGGGCTGGAGCAAGGCTTATATCTCCTACTCAAGACAAGCTCTACTACGCCGTGCAGCTCTGTTTCCAGCACGGAGAAAAGGTCTCCAACAACATAGCAGAGTATGAAGGCCTGATAGCAGGCCTGAAGGCCGCAGTTTCCCTAGGAGTTAAGCGCCTTACCATCAAGGGTGATTCACGGCTCCTCGTCAACTTCTCCAACAAGGTATACGAGCCGAGGGATGAGCACATGGAAGCCTACCTCGCAGAGGTCCGCAGGATGGAGAAGCAGTTCTGGGGTGGAGTTGCAGATGTGCCCTGTGGCACCAATCAAGAGGCCGACGACATCGCCAAACGGGCATCCAGCGGTTACCTCAGAGCCCGGCGCCTTCGAGGAGCGGTTCTTCAAGCCTCGGCCACGCCATCACCTGTCAAGCACGGTGCAGCCTCGGAGGAGCTCCCCACCACCAGCCTCGGAGCCCTTGGTCTGTGGCCCGGCCTCAGAGCGCGCTCGCCTCTTGACGTTGGAGCCTCGTGAGGGTGCTGGATCACGAGAGCTCGAGCTACCCGACGCAAGGGACCTTGCCGAGAAGGAGGAGGAAGTGGAGTGTGGCGTGGCAAGCCACAACATACCGCATTAGGGATGGAGAGCTCTACCGAAGTTAATTAAATGATGTGTCCTACGCCGCATCTCCCGTGAGCAAGCCGGCGAACTGGCCGGCAGATATACACGGTGGATACCGTGGGCATCATTCATCATCACGGACCTCGCTGGCAGGCATGCCCGCAGCGGTTCTATTGGCCCATCGCGCCAATGACGCCGCCGGACCGGTGAAGGCTTGCGAGGCCTGCCAATTCCATGCCAAGCAGATCCATCACCGGCGGGAGGTCTCGCAAACTATACCCTCTCGTGGCCATTTGCGCCTGGGCTGGATATCCTGGTCCCGCTTCTGGGCGCCAGGGGCTATCGCTACTCTACGCCGTCAGGACAAGTTCACCAAGTGGGCTGAAGTGGAAGCCGTCCGCACCATCCCCGCAGGTTCTCGCGTCAAGTTCACCAAGGGCATCGTGAGTCGATTCGGGTGCCGAACCGCATCATCACCGACAACGGTTCGCAGTTCACCAAGAATCTCTTCAAAACATATTATGCTAACCTTGGGACGCAGATATGCTACGCCTCGTAGCCCACCCGGAGCAACGGTCGCCGAAGGGCTAATGCGGAGGTCCCGAGGGGCCTAAAACCAGACATTCAAGAAGAAGCCGGAGGCCCGTGGCGCAGGCTGGTACGATGAGCTTCATCCGATTGTGGTCCATCTCGCACGACATCGCGACCAAGCCGACCGCGAGACCCGCTCTTCCTGGTCTATGGAGCTGAAGCAATCCTCCTCACGAGGTCGACGCCGCTCGCGAGGCGCAGCAGACGCCATGCGGGGACGGACCTCGGCCGGGGAGGAGTATCGCCGGAAGCCGCACCACGAAAGCGCCAAGATACCAAGAAAGCGCCGCGGCGATACCATCGCCGCAACATCCGCCCCAGACTCTCGAGCTAGGGGACCTCGTGCTTAGGCGGGTTCTCTGTGGAAGGACTGCATAAGCTATCTCCCATGTGGGAGGGCCCATTCAAGGTTGTTCATGTTTCAGTGCCCGCCCGCGCTGGAGACTCGTGGAGGGGTGCCCGCCCGTAACGCTGTGGAACATGCAGACCTCCGGAGGTTTTATTTCTAAAAAGGCCCGGTGCCTCGTGAAGCCGATGCATTTTGGAAAAGGCCCGTGCTCGTGAAGAAGGCGAATGCTCGTGAAGCCGGCGCTGGAAAAGGCCCGTGCTCGTGAAGAAGGCGACGCCGTGAAGCTGTCGCGCTTTTGGAAAAGGCCCGGTGCTCGTGAAGAAGGCAAATGCCCGTGAAGTTTATCTTTCGAGAAAGGCCCGAGCCTGTGAAGAAGGCCAATGCCCGTGAAGTCGCCGCCGTGACACTCTCACGCATTAATGAGTTGGGGCTGTACACGCCTCGAGTCTCGTGAGCGCCGCCTCAGGCCCGGGCTCTTCCCACGCCCTGGCAGCACTTAGCTCGCGACCGGTGAGAAGACGTCAAGACTAGATTAGGTGCCTGGACGCGCTTTTTCTCATTTGCTTTCGCAATCGGCTTGTTCATTCCCATTTGAAGTTTTATTGAAGTTGTTGCCGCCTTTGGATTGTCACCGCTTTTTTCGCCTCCCCGCCTCGATTTTTCTCAGAAGTCTCGCGAGGGAGCAGCGCAGTACCCTCGCGAGTGTTTTCTGCCTCATCTTTGAGGATTCCCTACCGGTCCACTACAGAGCACTTCTCCAAATGCGTGCCCCACGGACACCGCGACATCTAACACAGACCTGGGTCGGTCGCCTCCACACCGAGGCCTAGAGCTACCTTTCCGTGACTAACCTTGCAGGACATGAAGCGCTTGACGAGGCCCCGCCTCGTGAAGCAAAGGCCACGGCAGCCCCCGAGCAGTAATTTCTACACGCAGCGCAGGGCACAAAAGTATAATACCGAAATAGCGGAAACAGTACGATAATTAACAGCTATAGTCCAAGCACGCCCCCGCGGGGCCCTACACTACTGTCTCCTTGCGCAGGAAAAGGAAAAAGAACAAAACAGGCGCGACTCGCCCGACACCAACTCGTGGCGACAGCTCGGACTACCTCCGCAGCTCAGGCGGACTCCCTCTCGCGCTTCACCGAGGCGCGACGGCGGGAAGACCCGCTACCTCCCTCCACGTGAGCGCGGTGGCGCGGGGGCTGGTCACGGCCACCGCTGGAGGAGCCGCTGTCCGAAGAAGAGACGCCCAAGCTCGACGAACCCCGAGCGCCGCTGGTCACGCTACCGCCATCTTCATCGCCGACGGGTTAGGCTCACGATCGCGGTCGCCGCCCTCGGGCAGCACCCAGCGCGGTGACCATCTTCCCAACACCTCACGAGAGGGTGGCATCACCGTCGAACTTGAAGTGCAGGTGCACCGCCGCTCATACCACGCGCTGGCAAACGCTTGCCACCGCGGGTCGGCCACGCCCCGGCTGCGGAGACCTCCAACAAGCCAGGAGGCCCGGCTGTAGCAACCGTCACCGAGCCACAGTGCTGCCCGGAGCGCCGCCGGAAGTTCACCTAAGAAGAAGCGGGAAGCCGGAGCCGGGTGCTGGTCGGCTCCACCGACCACACGACAAACTCCGGCAGCACCTCCGCCGAGCGGAAGCGTGGCCTAGGAGGTCGCGCGGCCATGGCGCGCCCCGTATCGATGGCCTGACGCCCGTCGCCGCGCAGAAGATCGTCCCCATGGCTGCGGGGAGCCACTACAGGAGCCACAGGATGCTTGCGAGGACGTCCTCGACAACGCTTGGGCGGGGGAGAGTCAGGCTCCACCTGGCGGGCCTTTCCTTTCTCCACGGCCGAGAACCTCTTTGGCGGAGCCATGGAGAAGAAGGAGAAGCAAAAAGAGATAGACTGGAAGGGCACGCACGCCGTTCCGTACTTATAGCCGGGGAAGGCCAACCGTCGACCTCCATGATCGCAGGTAATCATGACCAGCTTTGCATGCAGGGACTTGTCAATTCGTGTAGTTGCCGGGGCATCGTGGGGTAGTGGAGACGCCCACGCCCAATCAACCGCCACGCTGGCGCCTAAGGTCGAGGCTGTTAGGGCTCAGGCGCCGCACTTGCCCTTCGCTTTTCGCTCAGCCTAAGTCCAGCGCCGCTTTGGGCCCTGGGACTACTGCCGGCGTTCGGGAACGGGGTACCAGACTTGCTTCGCTGCGCGCCGCGGCGTGGCTCAAGGGTGACCCAAGACGCCCATCTTCATCAAGACAAGCTCAAGACCTCGTGGGGCTGAGATTGCTGGGCGGATGATGTGAAGCTTCTCAGCACGGCCTCGTCAGTTGGCTCGCGAGGAGGCGGAGAGATCAAGGCGGGTACTCACGAGGTGCCCATGACGCAAGCCATGACGATCAAGGGCACCAAGGGCGCCAACCCGCAGCAGTGTCCTCATTTCCTCTTTTGCAAAGGGGCAAGCGCAGCAGAGCATCAAGCAAAGGCACCTGCTTTCGCGACGAGACCAAGACCCACGAACGGCAGGAAGGAAGTCATCGTGGAGCCCAAGCCAAGGCCACCACCAGAGCCTTGACAAAGCGAGGACCAACTTTAGTCAGATAAGTGTACTAGATGTTCCCCTTCAAAATGGCCAATTGTTGGCGCCCTTCCCGCTCAATATTTGGGAAGAGGCCCAGAGCCTCTGCCTATAAATAGGACTAGCCACCCGCAGGGTAGAGGCATCGAGAAATCAATCACACACACACACACACACACACACACACACACACACACACACACACACACACAGAGAGAGAGAGAGAGAGAGAGAGAGAGAGAGAGAGAGCGATCGAACTCCCCCTAGCAGTTCATCGCACCGACCAAGAACAGACCCTCGCAAGGCTGTTCTTCCTTGTACTGTTCATCATCAGCCCAAGAGGCAATCCACCACACCACACACTGGAGTAGGGTGTTACACCACAATGGTGGCCCGGACCAGTATAAACCTTGTGTCTCTTGTGTCGTTCCTTTGGTAGTTTAGATCCTAGCGAGGCGGCGAGGTGCAGGTAGGTAGGGGGTGAGATCTCCGCGTGCACCCCAGAGTTTGAACCTAGAGGGTCTGCCGGAACCCAAAATCTGACAGTAAGCGACGCAAAAGAGAAAATCCCCATATAGACAGTAGCCCCTAAGACACTGTCCGGTGTTCGGAAAGAAAAGCCGGACAGAGGATCAATTCATTTTTGCAGGAAACTAACTAAATGTGTCTTATATGAATAAGCAGTATCGTTGCTGGTCATGACCACACATCGCCAAGTCTCCTGACCAAAGTAGATCGGAGCGGCCGAGGAGGAGCTCGCCAAGCGAGGAAGCAGCTAGAAGACAAGCAAGGTATGTAATGACTTGCTATATATTCGGAAAGAATAAATGATGTGTATTGACCATAGTGTCATGATATGTGTAGGAGCGACGACCGAGGTCGAGGCCCTTAAAAAGGCCCTGGCAGAAGCCGAGGAGAAAGCTGTGAAAGGAACAAGCCGCCTGTAAGAAGCTCAAGGCTAGGCTTAATGAGGTCTAGCAAGAGCTCCAGGATGCGGTGAAAAAATGCGAGACCTTGGAGTGCGATGTTTCGGCTCGAGAGACCAAACTCGCCAAGGCTCGCCAAAGCGCGGAAGAGGCCCCGGTTGAAGCCCAGGGCGCCCTCCAGGAGATCCAGGAGGCCAAGAAAACCGCAGCTGGTAAGGCATTTAGTATGCAAAGCAAGTGTGTGAAGAAGAAATATTTCTTACTAACCCGGATTCAGAGTTCTCCAGGGGCATTTGTGGATCTGCCGTGCAGTGTGTCTGACGCTGCAGAGTTCTTCCGAGCCGAAGAAGGGAGCTCAATGGGGAAGCTGTTCTGGTCGCAATATCTTGCGCCAGAACATCCAGTGCCCTTTAGCGATCAGCTAAAACAGGTCGAGCTGCATAGGGTGGCTGAGCTAGCCATGAAGGATTTGATAATCCGACTGTGGCCTACCGAAGCTATACCCAGCAGCTACTTCGGTCTCGTGAAGCGGCTGGTAGATGCCTACCTCGATCGGACGCCGCTGCGGTCGACCGCACCGAGGGCGCGCATGGCCTTCGCCCGGTCAAGGTGTGGTTGGCGAGATGGATGCCGCAAGCTTGTGACCGAGGGCCGCCCAAGGCAAGGAGCACCGCACGCCCGAAGCGGTATTTTGAAGACGCCCCGAGGGGTCTCGCATTGTGGCGACACAATGTGCGCAAGACATTATCTTTGAATGAATATATTCATGTTGTCTCCGCTTGTATGATGAAACAAAGTTGTTATGTAATATAATGTTTGTTTAAAAAATCACCTCCTAAGGCGGCCGGTTGTATGAAATCGAGAGTTGGCTACCGTCGGCTTCGCCCCATGTAGGTAGTACGGGGTGTTTGGGATGTAATCTAAACACTCTTGATCCAATTGTTTGGTCCTTGAAGGAGGTGTTTAGCGAACGAACCGCATAATCGACTATTCGCTTGAATACCCTCACTTAGCCATAGGAGTTTGACAATAAAAATTTAGGCGCAGCCCCTGCATCCAACTAGGAAGTCAGAACACCGATCGGGCAAGTACCGATCCCTCAGAATGCGTAAAAAATCTTTAAGGATTTGAGACCTCCAAAGAGCTGACTGCTCTCGCCAAGATCATGACAGCCACTTTTCGCTTTCATCGAGGTGCTCATCCGGTAAACCAGGGCACAATCGCAGTAGTTCTCCCTTTACTACCTTAGCCGATATAGCGGAATGTAAGGTAGCAAGCACAGGAGCCGGGCAACCCAACTATTGACCAAAGACATGATTCGGAGCCAATGCATATAGTGCTAAATTCGGGGTGCCGAACTATATTGTAAAAAGTGTTCGGACTTTGTTGCCATAGTGCGGGGCACTATGAAGCGCCTGGCAAATGTGAAACGTACCAAAGTGTACTGGTGCTATCTGATAAGGTTGTCAACAAAAAAAGGAGAACAGAAAAGGAGCAAAGGTAATGAGCCAGGGCCGCAGAATTTGGGCCGCAAACTGTTTCCATTATAATCTGATTAATACGTCAAAGCGTATTGATACAAATAGTGCAATAAGCAACGGGCTACGCCACAACCAAGGGAGAGCTGCGTGTGGGTTCTGAAAACAGGTAGAGTGATCGTTAAAGAAATCACCTAGAAATTCCCCTGTACGTCTGTGCTTCTTGCCATCTTGGTGTATTTGTCCTTCGAAAGGACCTGCGATCAAGCCATCAGGGAAAGCCTGTGGAAAAGAAACTCAAAAAGGGAAAAAGAAACAAAGTGAAAGTATTTGTGTCCGGAGCGGTCGAGCCAGATTGTGGATCACAAGGTAGGTATGCCTCCGCCTATGCCCATGGTATTTTGAGGCGAATTATGTACGCTGCACTTAATGCCGCCACTTGATCGGACCGGACAGAGGCCAAATTGCTAATCAAGCTCTCGACGAGCCGAGCTATCCTGTTGCAGAATAGTCCGGACTATCTTGACAGTGTCCGGGAGTTCGGCCGCTGAATTGAGGTTCTGCTTGAGAAGGCCATTGCATTTCTGCCGCTAAGGCAGCAAAGCAGTGCTCTCGCACGGAGGAAGCATTCCGTGTTTCCATTAACTGTTATGACGCAGCGTGGTCCGGGCATCTTGAGCTTGAGATAAGCATAGTGTGGCACCACATTGAATCGAGCGAATGCGGTTCGTCCAAGCAGTGCGTGATAGCCGCTCTGAAAGGGGACGATATCAAGATTAACTCTTCGCTCGGAAGTTGTCCGGAGATCCAAGACAACCTCTAGTGTGATTGAGCCCGCATATGGGCCTCTACACCGGTATGACTCTTTGAAGGTAGTATTTGTGGGCTTGATCCGTGATGGATTAATGCCCATTTTGGCGACCGTGGTCCCGACAGAGCAGATTGAGGCTGCTACCACCGCCCATGAGGACTCGCACGTGAAATCCATCAATGATCGGGTCGAGGACCAGCGCGCTGAACCGCCATGACGGATATCGGTCGGATGATCCCGGCGATCAAAGGTGATAGGCATGAGGACCATGGATTGAATTTTGGGGCGATCGCTCTATCGCATAGACATCCTCGAAGCGCTATGCCTCCCTCTTGGGGATGTGTAGCATATATCATGTTCACCATTTTGACCGAGGGGAAACTTCTTCTATCCCTAGTGTTCGCTGCCGGGCCCTTGTCATCGCCCTGCTTTTGCATCCTTTTCCTTGTTCTCGGCGCTTAACTTGCCGGCCTATTTGAAAACCCAACAATCTCTGTTGGTATGATTGGCTGGTTTGTCTGGGGTGCCATGGATCTGGCACGGATGATCGAGTATGCGGTCCATGTTGGATGGTCCCTGATTGTTTCTTTTATATGGCTTCTTCCACTGACCAGATTTGGAGCCACTGAATCCTGCGTTGACTGTCGTGTCATAGGTGTTGTCACCATTGCTTCAGCGTTTGTGTCTGCTGCGTCGGAGCTTGCCGTTGCTATTTTTTGACCTCGGAGGTGCCCGTTTCACTTGATGTGTTTTTGCTACGGGCCAGCCAACTATCCTCACCCGCACAAAAGCGGGTCATGAGTGACGTGAGGGCTGCCATGGACTTCGGCTTTTCCTAGCCGAGGTGGTGGGCGAGCCATTCGTCACGGATGCTATGTTTAAAGGCCGCTAGGGCTTCGGCATCCGGACAGTCGACAATCTAGTTCTTTTTAGTTAGGAACCTAGTCCAGAATTTCCTGGCTAACACTCCAGGCTGTTGAACTATGTGACTTAAATCATCGGCATCTGGTGGCCGGACATATGTTCCTTGGAAGTTGTCGCGGAAGGCGTCTTCCAAGTCCTCCTAGCTGCCAATAGAATTTTTAGGCAGACTGTTTAACCAGTGCCGAGCTGGCCCTTTGAGTTTGAGTGGGAGGTATTTGATGGCGTGAATGTCATCTCCGCGGGCCATATGGATGCGGAGAATAAAATCCTTGATCCAAACCGCGGGATCAGTTGTTCCATTGTATGATTCGATATTTATGGGTTCAAACCCTTCTGGGAATTCATGATCCATTACTTCGTTAGTGAAGCAAAGAGGGTGTGCAGCGCCTCTATATCGGGCCGCATCGCGACGTAGCTCCGATGGAGTCTGTCTGCGGTTTTCGGCCCGGGCGTGACTAGGTTTGTCACGTCCGAATAGATAGTCGTCGTCGCGTGTCGAGGTATGTCCTCGCGATCCGTAGATCGATCTTGTATGTCCTGCTCTACTGTCCAGGTCCTGCCGAAGGTCATATGTATACCCAGAGCGGTTTTATCTCTGTTTTTTCATTGAGGTGGGGCGGGCTGCTGTTCGTCTTGAGCTGCCGCTTTATCCCGACCGCGTGGTGGTCGGTCAGCCACATTTTCCCGATCGCGTGGTGGTCGGTCAGCCGCTGGCGCAAGGGAGGTACGGCTCGCGCGCCTCATCGAATCGAGGGAGCAATTTGCGCTCAGTAACTCTTGGCTGGGCGCTGAGGCCGATTCTTCGCTGCCGTGACATCACCATTTGTCGCTGAGCAGATCTGGTCAGCTTGAAGCTGCCGCAGCTTCTTTTTCGTGCTCCTTGTAGTGGCTATTAGTCTGGCGCTGAAGCGCCCTCGCCGAGAGGTTCCTCAGCACGATAAAATCCTCGCTGTCGAGGCTCACCTCGTCCTCGAGAGCGGAAGATAATTACTGTCCTCCGAGTCATTGTGTATGGCCTTCTCATCAGGGCTAACTTGCCCGTTTTCCTGTTCCTCCTGTTCGGAAGTTGCCGCAATAGGGTCTTCGATATCTTCGGCACCGTCCGGAGTATTATCTTCTCCTGTGCCGGTATTGTTATCTTTTGCACGACATGATTAGAGCGGCACCGCTGACGCCGGCGCTTAGGCTGTGTCCCAGGAGGTTTATCCTCGACTGGATCTTCTTTGTTGTCGTCGTTAGGTTTTTTAGGTGTATCCACCATGAACACGTCGTACGAAGAAGTGGCCGTCCAGCTTTCGGTAAACGGCGGGTTTTGGCCATGCTCCCCATCTGCATCGTCGTCCATACCGTTGATGTCTTCGGAGCCATAGTCGAGCATGTCGGTTAAGTCCTCGATAGTGGCTATGTAGTGGGTGGCCGGTGGGAAGCGAAATTCCCCATCTTCAGCCTCCAGTTCGAACCGGATATAGTTCGGCTGTGAGTGCCCCGCTAAGGATAGATTTTTTAATGAGATCAGCACGTAGCCTAAAGGCGAGCGCCGGGAGATCTCCGCGGGGCTGAATTCGGTGATCGATGACCGATCCTGCTCGACATACGCGGACGCACATGGTTCGGAACTTATAGCCAGAAACGAGTTCGAGGTTCCGGTGACACAGACATCACCCGAGGTTAGGTCTGTGTGCGGCTCTGACGCCGCGGAATCTGCGGCTTCCGTGGCAGGGTTGAGCTTCCCGTCCTCGGATGGCGCGATCCGCTCCGGATCTAAGGCCATAGCGGTTACAGGTGCAATTTCCTTAGTATGGCCCGATGACAGATTTAAGTCATGTTCATCATGGTGATAGGGAATGACTGCCGTGGTCTTGAATTCGTCGAAGATCAAGTCTCAGCGGATATCCGCGACATAGTTCAAGCTCCCGAATCTGACTTGAGGGCCAGGGGCGTAGCTATCGATCTGCTCCAGATGGCCAAGCGAGTTGGCCCACAGTGCGAAGCCGCCGAACACGAAGATCAGTCCGGGGAGGAAGACCTCTCCTTGAACACCATTGTTATGGATGATTGAAGGGGCCATCAAACCTTTTGGGGACGGTGCAGTGGAACTCTCAATGAAAGCACCAATGTCGGTGTCAAAACTGGTGGATCTAGGGTAGGGGGTCCCGAACTATGCGTCTAAGGTCGATGGTAACAGGATACGGGGGACACAATGTTTACCCAGGTTCGGGCCCTCTCTATGGAGGTAATACCCTACTTCCTGCTTGATTGATCTTGATGAATATGAGTATTACAAGAGTTGATCTACTACGAGATCGTAATGGCTAAAACCCTAGAAGTCTAGCCTGTATGACTATGGTTATGATTGTTCGTTCTCTATGGACTAAGCCCTCCGGTTTATATAGACACCGGAGGGGACTAGGGTTACACCAAGTTGGTTACAGAGAAAGGAATCTTCATGTTTGGTCGCCAAGCTTGCCTTCCACGCCAAGGAGAGTCATATCCGGACACAGGAGAAAGTCTTCGGTCTTCGTATCTTCACACCCCATCGTCCGCCCATGTTCACTGTGTCGGACGCCCGAGGACCCTTTAGTCCAGACTCCTCAGCGGTCCGAGCACCTGCATACATGGGCTTAATCGCCGCTAAACCCGGATATGCCGGATAATCGGGCGGCAGCTCAGCCTCGCCAACCTGAGCCGACACGGAGGGAAGATCGGGCACCTAACCCTCCCCCCAATCAGACACCGCCTCCGCCTGTCCTGACGCCCCCCGTGCATTTTTCTAACCCGGTGGATAACATGTTAGCAACAGTGACCCGACTAGCGGCGATTCCTATTACTGGCGGGCCACCAGTCATGGTTGAAACCCAGAACACAGTTGAGCTTTTCTAGACTGCCATTGCATAGCAAGCGGCTTATTCATACATGCATGATCGGGTGCATTCGACTCCTCTCCCAAGCCATAGCTACAGCCGGCGCGTTGAGTTGCTCGCAGTTTCCAGCAGTGAACAACATCGTTACCCGTCCCGTGATGATAATCCGCCCCGTAACACAATGGTCAATGCTCAGGCAATTGTGGATGAAGCTAGAGCTCGTCATGAGGCAGAAGCGCAGATCAACACGGAGCTTATCAGCAGCCTATGATGACCCCTTCGGCCTCAGTAGGAGCCGGGACAACTTCCAGGACGGTTGGAGTGCCGTGTTTAGTACCGGCCTTGCGTAATGAACGTTTTCTTAAAGACATTAAGGGTCCGCGCAAGGTGCCTAATTATACAGCTGATCTCCCTCCTGAGGGTTAGCCATGGAGAAGTTGGACGTCAATGATGTTGTATGTACCAAATACTTTATTATGATGTTGGAAGGGCCAGCTCGTACATGGTTAAAAGGTTTACCTCCTAATTCTATCAGCTCATGGGCAGAGTTAAAGGCGCATTTCATCAAAAACTTTCAAGGGACATGCAAGCAGCCTCTGATGATTGTCGATCTGGATCACTGCATACATCGTGAGGATGAGTCAGCCCACAATTGGGTCCGGCGGGTCTCCGCTATTATTCACTCGTCAGGTTGTATTGCGACGAGTCAAGCGGTTCTGATCTTGGAGAATAACTATCACTTTGTCCCCCTTAAGTAGAAACTCGGGTAGCTTTGTCAGCGTTCTGGGAACGGGGGTCCCCAGACTTGCTCGTCATGCCCATGGCGGGTTAAGCAGCAGTCGCACGCCCAACTTCATCAACAAGGCATCCAAGACTCGCGAGGCGGAGACGAAGACCACTCTCTAGAGTGGTTTAGCCAGTGCAGGCTCACGAGGAGCAGAGATATCAAGGCGGGCAAACCTCACGAGGCTCTTGTGACGTGAGCTATGACGAACGGTGCCAAAGGGCGCCGGCATGCAAGCAGGCCCTTATTTCCTCTTGGTGTTAAGGAGGCAAGCGCAAAGTAGAGAGTACCAAGGCATCGTGCAAAGGTTGCCATATTGGTGCAACGAGACCAAGACCAGGAGGATCGCAGGCGGAGGTCATCATGGAGCCCAAGACGGCGCCACCTTGTGGCTTTTCGCAGCGAAGACCGCTTTGTCGATAACTTGTACTAGTTGCCCCCTTCAAATTTGCCCGCAGTTGTTGGCTCCCTTCCCGCTCGATATTTGGGAAGAGGACAGTGGCCTCTATAAATAGGACTAGCCACACAAGAGGAGGCAACTCGATCCCTAACTAGTTTAGATCATCCTCAACCACACAAGCACAAGAACACCTCAACCATGTTCCAACAAGGAACAAACTTCATCTTCACCTGCAACTAACAACACTATAAGAGGGCTGAGCAAAGGTAACATAGCCAAACAACGGTTTGCTAGGAAGGGTGAAAAGGTTAGAAGTCGACATGGCAATTTGGGAGGCTTGAGGAACAAGTGATAGGTAGCGAAGCATAGTGATAGAACGAAACAACTAGCATAGCAATGATAGTAGTGAGATCCGTGGTAGCGGTCATCTTGCCTGAAATCCCGCAAGGAAGAAGAACGAGTCCATGAAGAAGACGAACGGATGAAGTCGAACCAAGGACGAACTAATCCTCACGATCGAACGAAACAGAACTAACAAGAAGAAGCACACAACAAAGTAAACACCACACATGAACAAGACATGATGCCCAACCAAGTATGATGCATGACAATACATGAAGCTACTCATGGCAAATATGATGCAAACAAGAACAACTCCTCAAAGCAAGTTTAAATGAGGCCGAAACAACATATAACAATTCTTAAGTCCTCATATGCAAATTTCGAAATTGTTCCAGATCTGAATAAACCTATGTTCAAGTTGTTAAACAACAAGTTAAGATGCACCACGATGATTTACATGAAATTTAGTCAAGTTACATATAAAGTTCATTAAATTCGAGCTACGCCTAGAAGATATGAGCAAAACAAGTTAAACATGGCATTGATGCAAAAGCATACAAACATCAAGCAAACACCTCAAAACAAGGATGTAAATGATAATATGAAACTACATGCAAAATCAAGCAAGTTTCATATAGCACACTCAAAACGGAGCAACGGTTCAACACATACAGATAACACAAGTTTAAAGGACAAGCTGTCAACATAGAACTAGGCATACAAGCATCAAAACACTATGCTACAGCATCTCAACATGAGAACAAAAGGCATGGGCATGAAGCAGGTAAAGCATGAAAAACATGAACACTGAGCTATCTCCAAATCACTAGAACATGCTCAAACACATGGCAAGATTGCAAATAACAAAGCCAGACTTTTGCGTAAATAAATCCAGTAATGTTTAGAGCTATCAAACAACTTGTTACAGGAACTTATCATGGCAAACAAAGGCATGGAATGAATCTAATAAATGCATAGAACAAAAGTCCCTTACTGACCATAAGCCAAAAAGGATAAGAAGATATGATGGCACCCACGTAAACATAGCAAGTTATATTACATTCATACATGGCAGGAACAACAATAAGTAGGCATGTTGGTGAGCTTGAACCACTCACCACAGAGCAATACATGGCATGGCAAGGCAACTCGCAGTAATAAGACATGGCATAGAAGCTATACATGGCAAGAACAACATCATATCACACGGATCAACTACAACAACCTTGGCAAAATTGAATAACATGTAAACATCCCGCCAGAAACATTTTATAACAAAAGTAGAGCTCGATTGACTCAAGCTATGGCACTCCATAATTGCAAACAAGGGCATGGATGGATAGAGAATAACCATATGTTCAAAACATCCTTACTGAAGTATCTCAAAATAAGCATGGATCTCTCAGCATCGAGTTTACATGGCATAAAATATCAAGAGAATAGGCTGAAATCAGAACATCATGAAGCCTAGTTTGCTTGTGCTAGTCACCAGAGATCAAAAAATACATGGCATACACCCTGTAAAGATGGCATGGCATATTACAAAACACATGTAGGACTCAACTTAGGGTGCACACATCAATCATGGCAAAATGACAAAAGTGCATGTATCGATAAGAATGAAACTAACATCACATAGCCCTTCCAACAGCATTTCAAGGCCAAGATGAGCTCAAATGTAAATGATGCAATGAGATGAAATGATGCACTGTCGAGGCGAACAATTTGACATATTACACGCATAAACGGAGTGAAATGCACAAGTTATGCATGAAAATGGCATGATAATGTCACGCATCCGGGACTTCAAAATCGGGAGGGAAAAGTCAACCTCCAGATACGACCGATCTGAACGGCGCGGATGCCGAGGGCGGGCCGCTTCGCCGGAGATGGCCGGGGCGGAGGTGGGCGCGCTGGCTGGAGGTGTCGGGCGGCGGGCGCCGGGCGGGCGACCGAGGGAGCGGGTATGCCGGGCCGGCGGCGGGCGATGAGGGCGGCTGGCCAAGGAGGCGACGAGCGCGGGCGCGGCTGGCGCGGGCGCGGCGGGGAGACGGGACAGGGGCCGACTGCCCGGCTGGCCGGGCGCGGAGAGCGGAAGCGCCACGCGCGGGAGGCGACATCGGGGCGCCAGGACGCTGGGTTCGGGCATGGAGGAAGAAGGAGTTAGTTAGGGCGGATTTAGCGAATTTCGGGGAGGCACATATTTATAGATAGAGGAGCTAGAGAGTCCAAATGAGGTGCGAGCCGCCACGCGATCGTGATCGAACGCATCGAGCATGGAAGGGAGTTTGCTGGGTTTTGGGCCACTTTGAAGGGTGTTGGGCTGCATCAAAAGAGGGCTTTTATGTTACTGCTAACTGCTGAGTACCAAACGACCTCCAAATGGCCTGAACTTGACAGGCGGTTCACCGTGCTATACCAAGGTCTTGATAATCCTCGGCCATTCGAGAAAGTTTGACACCGCACACCTAAAGAGGTAAAGGGGGGCGCCGGAGCATAGGAGTGCCGGATTGCAAAACGGACAACGGGAAAATGCTCGGATGCAAGAGATGAACACGATGCAAAATAAAATGCACATGATGACATGATATGAAATGCATATGATGACATGGCAAAGTGCAACACGAAGCAAATGACATGGCAAAGACGCGAATAAATGGAAGACACTGCGATCGAACTGGGCGTTACATCCTCGTGTCCCACCGAGGCATTGAGGCTAACCTGAAAAGGTCAAGGTCGAGGACATGAGCCCGCCAAAGACCTCGTAGAAATGCAAGCTCATCGGGCGATGACCGCTAGGACGCTTATCTCCAAGTTGGGGAGCGAGGCCGCTTTTCTTCTGATGAAGAAAAAGGGGACCTTTTGATCAAGAGGCCGACAAGGCGCTCCAAGATCTCAAGAGGTACCTAACCAGCCTCCGTAATGGTGGCCTCCGCCTCAAGAACCCCCGGTGCTCTACTCTGCAGCCACTCCCTACTGGGCCAACAAGCAGCCCCTGGTATGTTAGGAGGAGCGCCGGACCAAAATGCGGCAGCTGCCCGGTCGAGGCAAAGCAGGATCAAGGAAGACTCACAGAGACCACTACCACAGCCGAGAAGGATCAGCCGCAGGGAAACACACTGGACCAAGAGACCCTCCCTTAGCGACCAGCCACTGGAGGCTCCATGCTCTCAGAGGCGCCCACGGTTCCAGAGGGCGCCATCGACACCAAGACTCCCAACCTCGTTGAACACCATGTGTACTTGTCAAGACAAGGTTGCGGGACGCGAGGGCGCTGTACCCCATGCCCTGTAAACTCCTCCTCGCTATTGGTGGCCTCATGAAGCCGGCATTACATTGGCCACCCCATCAAGGTTGTCTCAACACACCTTGGAAAGGGTGCTCAGAGCCCTAACTCAGCTGGAGAGTCAGCTGAGGAACATTGAACTGCAAGCGCTTCAGCTCAATTCAGCACGACCAGAGTCATCATACGATTGGCGGATTTTGTGGCATAATGGACAGAGGCGCCAGCCTCAAGGCTGATGAGGATTGATCCTCTCCTCGGAAGCGAGGCCGATGGTTGGGTCATGTACTTCGACGGGCATTCTCTGTGCACGGCGCGGGGCTGGAGCAGTGCTTATATCTCCTACTCAAGACAAGCTTACTACGCCTGCAGCTCTGCTTCCAAGACGGAGAAAAGGTCTCCAACAACATAGCAGAGTATGAAGGCTCGATAGCAGCTCAAGGCCGTAGCTTCCTAGGAGTTAAGCGCCTACCATCAAGGGTGATTCACGGCCTCGCCAACTTCTCCAACAAGGTATACGAGCCGAGGGATGAGCACATGGAAGCCTACTCGCAGAGGTCCGCAGGATGGAGAAGCAGCCTGGGGCTGAGTTGCAGCATGTGCCCTGTGGCACCAATCAAGAGGCCGACGACATCGCCAAACGGGCATCCAGCGGTTACCTCAGAGCCGGGCCTTCGAGGAGCGGTTCTTCAAGCTCGGCCACGCCATCACTGTCAAGCACGGTGCAGCCTCGGAGGAGCTCCCCACCACCAGCCCTGGAGCCCCGGTCTGTGGCCCGCCCAGAGCGTGCTCGTTCTGGACGTTGGAGCCTCAGAGGGTGCTGGATCACGAGAGCCCGAGCTACCCGACGCAAGGGACCTTGCGAGAAGGGAGGAGGAAGTGGAGCGTGGCGTGGCAAGCCACAACATACCGCATTAGGGATGGAGAGCCTACCGAAGTTTACCAAATGATGTGTCCCTACCGCATCTCCAGCGAGCAAGCCGGCGAACCGCCGCAGATATACACGGTGGATACCGGGCATCATTCATCATCACGACCTCGCTGCGGGGCATGCCCGCAGCGGGTTCTATTGGCCCATCGCGCCAATGACGCCGCCGGACTGGTGAAGGCTTGCGAGGCCTGCCAATTCCATGCCAAGCAGATCCATCACCGGCGGAGGTCTCGCAAACTATACCCTCTCGTGGCCATTTGCGCCTGCTGGATATCCTGGTCCCGCTTCTGGCGCGTGGGGCTATCGCCACTCTACGTCAGGACAAGTTCACCAAGTGGGCTGAAGTGGAAGCCGTCGACCATCCCCGCAGGTTCTCGCGGTCAAGTTCACCAAGGGCATCGTGAGTCGATTCGGGTGCCGAACCGCATCATCACCGACAACGGTTCGCAGCTCACCAAGAATTCTTCAAAACATATTATGCTAACTTTGGGACGCAGATATTACGCCGTAGCCCACCTGAGCAACGGTCGCCGAGCGGCTAATGCGGAGGTCCCGAGGGGCCTAAAACCGGACATTCAAGAAGAAGCCGAGGCCGTGGCGCAGGCTGGTACGATGAGCTTCATTCCGACAGGTCCATCTCGCACGCATCGCGACCAAGCCGACCGCGAGACCCCGCTCTTCCTGGTCTATGGAGCTGAAGGTCTTCCTCACGAGGTCGACGCGCTCGCGAGGCGCAGCAGACGCCATGCGGGGACGGACCCTGGCCGGGAGGAGTATCGCCGGAAGCCGCACCACGAGCCAAGATACCAAGCAAGCGCCGCGGCGATACCATCGCCGCAACATCCGCCCCAGACTCTCGAGCTAGGGGACCTCGTTAGGCGGGTTCTCCGTGGAAGGACTGCATAAGCTATCTCCCATGTGGGAGGGCCCATTCAAGGTTGTTCATGTTTGTGCCCGCCCGCTGCTGGAGACTCGTAGAGGGGTGCCCGCCCGTAACGCGGAACATGCAGCACCTCCGGAGGTTTTATTTCTAAAAAGGCCCGGTGCCTCGGGAAGTGATGCATTTTGGAAAAGGCCCGTGCTCGTGAAGAAGGCGAATGCTCTGAAGCCGATGCTTTGGAAAAGGCCCGGTGTCGTGAAGAAGGCGACGCTCGTGAAGCTGTCGCTGCTTTTGGAAAAGGCCCGGTGCTCGTGAAGAAGGCAAATGCCTCGTGAAGTTTATCTTTCGAAAGGCCCGAGCCTGTGAAGAAGGCCAATGCCCGTGAAGCCGCCGCGACACTCTCACGCATAATGAGTTGGGGCTGTACACGCCTGAGTCTCGTGGAGCGCCGGCCTCAGGCCTGGGCTCTTCCCACGCTGGCAGCACTTAGTCCGCAGACCGTGAGAAGACGTCAAGACTAGATTAGGTGCCGACGCGCTTTTCTCATTTGCTTTCGCAATGCTTGTTCATTCCCATTTGAAGTTTTATTGAAGTTGTTGCCGCCTTGGATTGTCACCGCTTTTTCGCCTCCGCCGATTTTCACAGAAGTCTCGCGAGGCAGCGAGGCACCCTCGCGAAGTTTTTTCTGCCTCATCTTTGAGGATTCCTACCGGTCCACTACAGAGCATTCCCCTCCTGCGCGCCCCACGGACACCGCGACACTTAACACAGACTGGGTCGGTCGCCCACACCGAGGCCTAGAGCTACCTTTCCGTACTAACCTTGCAGGACATGCTTGACGAGGCCCCGCCTGTAAGCAAAGGCCACGGCAGCCCCCGAGCCAGTAATTTCTACACGCAGGCGGTACAAAAGTATAATACCGAAATAGCGGAAACAAAGACGATAATTAACAGCTATAGTCAAGCCACCAAGGCCCTACACTACCGCTCCTTGCGCAGAAAAGGAAAGAACAAAACAGCGCGACTCGCCCGACACCAACTCGTGGCGACAGCTCGGACTACCTCCGCAGCTCAGGGACTTCTCTCGCTTCACCGAGGCGCGACGGCGGAAGACCCGCTACCTCCCTCCACGTGAGCTGGTGGCGCTGGGCTGGTCACGCCACCGCCGGAGGAGCCGCTGTCCGAAGAAGAGACGCCTGCTCGACGAACCTCAGCGCCGCTGGTCGCTGGGCCGCCATCTTCATCGCCGACGGGTTAGGCTCACGATCGCGGTCGCCGCCCTCGGGCAGCACCAGCGCGTGACCATCTTCCCAACACCCTCACGAGAGGGTGGCATCACCGTCGAACTTGAAGTGCGGTGCACCGCCGCTCATACCACCGGCTGGCAAACGCTTGCCACCGCTGGTCGGGCCACGCCCCGCTGCGGAGACTCTCCAATAAGCCCAGAGGCCCGGCTGTAGCAACCGCCCGCCGAGCTACAGTGCTGCCCGAGCGCCGCCGGAAGTTCACTAAGAAGAAGCGGGAAGCCGAGCCGGTGCTGGTCGGCCCACCGACCACACGACAAACTCCGGCAGCACCTCCGCCGAGCGGAAGCGCGGGTTTAGGAGGTCGCTGCCATGGCGCGCCTCTCTGTGATCGACGGCTCACGCCTGCCGCCAGAAGATCGCCCCATGGCTGCGGGAGCCACCACAGAGCTACGGGATGCTTGCGAGGACGCCCTCGACAACGCCATGGGGAGAGTCGCCCACTGGCGGGCCTTTCCTTTCTCCACGCCGAGAACCTCTTTGGCGGAGCCATGGAGAAGAAGGAGAAGCAAAAGAGATAGACTGAAGGGCACGACGCCTGCCTGCACTTATAGCCGGGAAGGCTAACCGTCGACCTCCATGATCGCAGGTAATCATGACCAGCTTTGCATGCGGACTTGTCAATTGCAGTAGTTGCCGGGCATCGGGGGTGAGACCACGCCCAATCAACCGCCACGCTGCGCCAAGGTCAGAAGGGTTAGGGCTCCGCGCGCCAGACTTGCCCTTCGCTTCGCTCAGCCTAAGTCCAGCGCCGCTTTGGGCCCGGGACTACTGCTTGCCTCGGGAACGGGGTACCAGACTTCGCTTCGCCGGCTCGCGGCGTGGCTCAAGGTGACCCAAGACGCCCATCTTTCATCGCAAGCTCAAGACCTCGTGGGGCTGGAAGCTGGGCGGATGACAGGAAGCTCAGCACGGCCTGCCAAAGCTGGCTCGCGAGGAGGCGAGAGATCAAGGGGGTACTCTCACGAGGTGCCCATGACGCAAGCCATGACGATCAAGGGCACCAGCGGGCGCCAACCCCAGCAGAAGGTCTCATTTCTCTTTGGCAAAGGGGCAAGCGCAGCAGAGCATCAAGCAAAGGCACCTGCCAAAGCGACGAGACCAAGACCGCCGAACGCAGGAAGGAAGTCATCGGAGCCCAAGCCAAGGCCACCACCAGAGCCTTGACAAAGCGAGGACCAACTTTAGTCAGATAAGTGTACTAGATGTTCCTCTTCAAATGGCCAATTGTGGCGCCTTCCCGCCAATATTTGGGAAGAGGCCAGAGAGCCTATAAATAGGGACTAGCCACCGCAGGTAGAGGCATCAGAAATCAATCACACACACACACACACACACACACACACACACACACACACACACACACAGAGAGAGAGAGAGAGAGAGAGAGAGAGAGAGAGAGAGCGATCGAACCCCTAGCAGTTCATCGACCACCAAGAACAGACTGCAAGGCTGTTCTTCCTTGTACTGTTTCATCATCAGCCCAAGAGGCAATCCACCACACACACACACCGGAGTAGGTGTTACACCACAATGGTGGCCCGGACCAAGATAAACCTTGTGTCTCTTGTGTCGCCTTTGGTAGTTTAGATCCTAGCGAGGCGGCGAGGTGCAGGTAGGTAGGGGTGAGATCTCAGGCACCCTAGTTTGAACCTAGAGGGTCTGCCGAACCCAAAATCGAAAGAAGCGACTTAAAAGAGAAAATCCCATATAGACAGAGAGTTCTAAGACCGTCCGTGTTCGGAAAGAAAAGTTGACAGAGGATCAATTCATTTTTGCAGGAAACTAACTAAATGTGTCTTATATGAATAAGCATCGTTGCTGGCCGCGACCACACACGCCAAGTTCCTGACCAAAGCAGATCGGAGCGGGCCGAGAGGAGCTCGCCAAGCGAGGAAGCAGCTAGAAGACAAGCAAGGTATGTAATGACTTGCTATATATTCGGAAAGAATAAATGATGTATTGACCATAGTGTCATGATATGTGTAGGAGCGACGATCGAGGTCGAGGCCCTTAAAAAGGCCCCGCAAGCCGAGGAGAAAGTGTGAGGAACAAGTCACCTGAAGAAGCCTGCTAGGCTTAATGAGGTCTAGCAAGAGCTCCAGGATGCGTGAAAAATGCGAGACCTTGAGCGCATGTTTCGCTCGAGAGACCAAACTCGCCAAGGCCAAAGCGGAAGAGGCCCCTGCTGAAGTTTGCATGGCCCAGAGATCCGGAGGCCAAGAAAACCGAGCTGGTAAGGCATTTAGTATGCAAAGCAAGTGTGTGAAGAAGAAATATTTACTAACCCGGATTCGAGTTCTCCAGGGCATTTGTGGATCTGCCTGCAGTGTCGACGCCGCAGAGTTCTTCCGAGCCGGAAGGGAGCTCACGAAGCTGTTCGTCGCAATATTCGCCGAACATCCAAAAGTTCTTTAGCGATCAGCTAAAACAGGTCGAGCTGCATAGGGTGGCTGAGCTAGCCATGAAGGATTTGATAATCCGATCGGGCTCACCGGGCTATACCCAGCAGCTACTTCGTCTCGGAAGCGGCTGGTAGATGCCTACCTCGACGGACGCCGCAAGCGGTCGACCTGCACCGAGGGCGCGCGATGGCCTTCGCCGGGTCAAGGTGTGGTTGGCGAGATGGATGCCGCTGCTTGGATCGAGGGGCCAAGGCAAGGAGCACCGCATTCGGAGCGTATTTTGAAGACGCCCCGAGGGTTCTTGCAGCGCATAATGTGCGTAAGACATTATCTTTGAATGAATATATTCATGTTGTTCTGCCTTGTATGATGAAACAAAGTTGTTATGTAATATAATGTTTGTTTAAAAATCACCTCCTAAGGCGGCCGTTGTATGAAATCGAGAGTTGGCTACCGCGGCTTCCGCCCCATGTAGGTAGTACGGGGTGTTTGGGATGTAATCTAAACACTTTGATCCAATTGTTTGGTCCTTGAAGGAGGTGTTTAGCGAACCGCATAATCAGACTATTCGCTTGAATACCTCACTTAGCCATAGGAGTTTGACAATAAAAATTAGGCGCAGCCCGGTATCCAACTAGGAAGTCAGAACACCGATCGGGCAAGTCGATCTCGCAGAATGCGTAAAAAATCTTTAAGGATTTGAGACCTCCAAAGAGCTGACTGCCTCGCCGCATCATGACAATACTTTTCGCTTTCATCGAGGTGCTCATCCGGTAAACCAGGGCACAATCGCAGAGTTCTCCTTTACTACCTTAATGACAGCGGAATGTAAGGTAGCAAGCACGTGAGCCGGGCAACCCAACTATTGACCAAAGACATGATTCGAGCCAATGCATATAGTGCTAAATTGGGTGCCGAACTATATTGTAAAAAGTGTTCGACTTTGTTGCCATAGTGCGCGGGCACTATGAAGCTCGCAAATGTGAAACGTATCAAAGTGTACCGGTGCTATCTCGATAAGGTTGTCAACAAAAAAGGAGAACAGAAAAGGAGCAAAGGTAATGAGCCAGGCCAGAATTTGGGCCGAAAACTGTTTCCATTATAATCTGATTAATACGCCAAAGCGTATTGATACAAATAGTGCAATAAGCAACGGCCACGCCACAACCAAGGGAGAGCTGCGGGGGTTCGAAAACAGGTAGAGTGATCGTTAAAGAAATCACTTAGAAATTCCCCGCACGTCTGCGGCTTTTTGCCATCTTGGTGTATTTGTCCTTCGAAGGACCTGCGATCGCCATCGTGGAAAGCCTGTGGAAAGAAACCCAAAAGGGAAAAAGAAACAAAGGAAAGTATTTGTGTCCGGAGCGGTCGAGCGCAGACAGGATCACAAGGTAGGTATGCCTCCGCCTATGCCCATGGTATTTTGAGTGCGTAATTAACGGCTGCACGTAATGCCGCCACTTGATCGGACCGGACAGAGGCCAAATTGTTAATCAAGCTCGACGAGCCGAGCTATCTCAAGGCAGAATAGTCCGACTATCTTGACAGTGTCCGGAGTTCGCCGCTGAATTGAGGTTCCTTGAGAAGGCCACATTACTTCTGCTGCTAGGCAGGTGCTCCTCGCACGGAGGAAGCATTCCGTGTTTCATTAACTGTTATGACGCAGCGTGGTCCGCATCTTGAGCTTGAGATAAGCATAGTGTGGCACCACATTGAATCGAATAATGCGGTTCGCCCAAGCAGGCGTGATAGCCGCCGAAGGGGACGATATCAAGATTAACTTTTCGCTCGAAGTTGTCCGGAGATCCAAGACAACCTCTAGTGTGATTGAGCCTGCATAAATGGGCCTCTACACCGGTATGACTCTTTGAAGGTAGTATTTGTGGGCTTGATCCGTGATGGATTAATGCCCATTTTATGCATCAGGTCCTCGACAGAGCAGATTGAGGCTGCTACCACCGGCCCGAGGACTCGCCAGTGAAATCCATCAATGATCGGGTCGAGGACCAATAAGGCTGAACCGCCATGACGGATATCGGTCGGATGATCCCGGCGATCAAAGGTGATAGGCATGAGGACCATGGATTGAATTTTGGGGCGATCGTCTATCGCGATAGACATCCTCGAAGCGCTTGGCGCTCCCTCTTGGGGATGTGTAGCATATATCATGTTCACCATTTTGACCTGAGGGGAAACTTTTCTATCCCCTAGTGTTCGCTGTCGGGCTCCTTGTCATCGCCTTGCTTTGTATCCTTTTCCTTGTTCTCGGCGCTTAACTTGCCGCCTATTTGAAAACCCAACAATCATGGTATGATTGGCTGGTTTGTCCGGGGTGCCATGGATCCGCACGGATGATCGAGTATGCGGTCCATGTTGGATGGTCCCTGATTGTTTTTTTATATGGCTTCTTCCATCGACTAGATTTGAGCCACCGAATCCCGCGCTGATCGTCGTGTCACAGGTGTTGTCACCTGCTTCAGCATTGTGTCTCACGCCGAGCTTGCTGCTGCTATTTTTTGACCTCGAGGTGCCCGCTTCACTTGATGTGTTTTTGCCACGGGCCAGCCAATTCATCCTCACCCGCACAAAAGCGGTCATGAGTGACGGAGGGCTGCCATGGACTTCGCTTTTCCTAGCCGAGGTGGTGGGCGAGCCATTCGTCACGGATGCTATGTTTAAAGGCCGCTTAGGGCTTCGCATCCGGACAATGACAATCTAGTTCTTTTAGTTAGAACCTAGTCCGAATTTCCGCTAACACTCCGTGTTGAACTATGTGACTTAAATCATCAGATCCGGTGGTCGACATATGTTCCTTGGAAGTTGTCGCGAAGGCGCCCAAGTCCTCCTAGCTGCCAATAGAATTTTTAGCGATCGTTTAACCAGTGCCGAGCTGGCCCTTTGAGTTTGAGGAGGTATTTGATGGCGGATGTCATCTCCATGGGCCATATGGATGCGGAGAATAAAACTTTGATCCAAACCGCGGGATCGCTTGTTCCATTGTATGATTCGATATTTATGGGTTCAAACCCTTCGGGAATTCATGATCCATTACTTCGTTAGTGAAGCAAAGAGGGTGTAGCGCCTATATCGGGCCGCATCGCGACGTAGTCTGGCGGAGTCTCGTCTGGTTTTGCCCGGCGACTAGGTTTGTCACGTCCGGTCAGATAGTCGCTGCCGCGTCGGTGGTATGTCCTCGCGATCCGTAGATCGATCTTGTATGTCGTCCCGCTTACCGCCCGTGTCCTGCCAAGGTCATATGTATACCCAGAGCGGTTTTATCTCTCGTTTTTCATTGAGGTGGGGCTGTCGTTTCGCCTTGAGTGCCGCTTATCCCGACCGCGGTGGTCGGTCGCCACATTTTCCCGATCGCGGGTGGTTTCAGCTGCCGCTGGCGCAAGGGAGGTACGGGTTCGCCGCCCCTCATCGAATCGAGGGAGCAATTTGCGCTCAGTAACTCTTGGCTGGGCGCTTGAGGCCGATTCTTCCGCTGCCGTGACATCACCATTTGTCGCTGAGCGATCTTGGTCAGCTTGAAGTGCAGCTTCTTTTTCAGGCCTTGTAGTGGCTATTAGCTGGCGCTGAAGCGCCCTCGCCGAGAGGTTCCTCAGCACGATAAAATCCTCGCTGTCGGTGGCTCACCTCGCCCTCGAGAGCGAAGATAATTACCGTCCTCCGAGTCATTGTGTATGGCCTTCTCATCGGGCTAACTTGCCCGCTTCCTGTTCCTCCTGCTCGAAGTTGCCGCAATAGGGTTCGATATCTTCGGCACCGTCCCGAGTATTATCTTCCTGTGCCGGTATTGTTATCTTTGCACGACATGATTAGAGCGGCACCGCCGACGCCGCTTAGGCTGGTCCTGTGAGGTTTATCCTCGACCGGATCTTCTTTGTTGTCGCCGTTAGGGTTTTTAGGTGTATCCACCATGAACACGCCGACGTAAGAAGTGGTCACCAGCGGTAAACGGCGGTTTTGGCCATGCTCCCATCTGCATCGCCGTCCATACCGCTGATGTCTTGAGCCATAGTCGAGCATGTCGTTAAGTCCTCGATAGTGGCTATGTAGTGGGTGGCCGTGGGAAGCTAAATTTCATCTTCAGCCTCCGCCTCAACCGGATATAGTTCGCCGTGAGTGCCCCGCTAAGGATAGATTTTTAATGAGACGAGCCTAAAGGCGAAGCGCCGGAGATCTCCGCTGGGCTGAATTCGTGATCGATGACCGATCCTGCTCGACATACGCGACGCACATGGTTCGGAACTTATAGCCGTAAACGAGTTCGAGAGTTCCGGTGACACGCATATCACCCGAGGTTAGGTCTGCAGGCGGCTCGACGCCATGAATGGGCGGCTTCCGGTGGGGTTGAGCTTCCTGCCCCTGATGGCGCGATCCGCCCGGATCTAAGGCCAGCGTTATGTGCAATTTTAGTATGGCCCGATGACAGATTTAAGTCATGTTCATCATGGTGATAGGGAATGACCGCCGGTCTTGAATTCGTCAAGATCAAGTCTCAGCCGATATCCGCACATAGTTCAAGCTCCCTAACTGACTTGAGGGCTGGGGCGAGCTATCGATTCGCCCAGATGGCTGCCAGTTGGCCCACGCGGCCGCCAACACGAAGATCAGTCCGGAGGAAGACCTCTCCTGAACACCATTGTTATGGATGATTGAAGGGCCATCAAACCTTTTGGGGACTGCAGGAACTTCAATGAAAGCACCAATGTCGTGTCAAACTGGTGGATCTAGGTAGGGGGTCCCAACTATGCCTAAGGTCGATGGTAACAGGATACGGGGACACAATGTTTACCCAGGTTCGGCCCTCTCTATGGAGGTAATACCCTACTTCCCGCTTGATTGATCTTGATGAATATGAGTATTACAAGAGTTGATCTACTACGAGATCGAATGGCTAAAACCCTAGAAGTCTAGCCTGTATGACTATGGTTATGATTGTTCGCTCTGGATCAAGCCTCCGGTTTATATAGACACCGGAGGGGACTAGGGTTACACCAAGTTGGTTACAGAGAAAGGAATCTTCATGTTTGGTCGCCAAGCTTGCCTTCCACGCCAAGGAGAGTCATATCCCATTACAGAGAAAGTCTTCGGTTCGTATCTTCACACCCCATCATCCGCCCATGTTCAACAGGTCGGACGCCCGAGGACCCTTTAGTCCAGACTCTCAGCGGTCCGGCACCTGCATATTACCGGGCGAATCGCCGCTAAACCCGGATATGCCGATAATTCCGGGCGGCAGCTCACTCGCTAACCTGAGCGACACGGAGGGAAGATCGCACCTAACCCTCCCCAATCGACACCGCCTCGGGCCTTCCCGACGCCTGCATTTTTCTAACCCGTGGATAACATGTTAGCAACAAAGGACCCGACTAGCGGGCGACCTATTATCGGCGGGCTACCACCATGGTTGAAACCTGCAATCACGCTTGAGCTTCTAGACTGCCATTGCATAGCAAGCGCTTATTCATACATGCATGATCGCGCATTCGACTCTCTCCCAAGCCATAGCTACAGCCGCGCGCTGAGTTGCTCGGCCCAGAGTGAACAACATCGCACCTGCCCCGTGATGATAATCCGCCAGAACACAATGGTCAATGCTCGCAATTGTGGATGAAGAGCTCGCCATGAGGGCAGCGCAGATCAACACGGAGCTTATCGCGAGCCTATGATGACCCTTCGCCTCAGAGGAGCCGGACAACTTCGTGACGGTTGAGTGCCGGTTTAGTACCGCCTCATGTAATGAACGCTTTCAAAGAGACAAGGGTCCGCCAAGGTGCCTAATTATACAGCTGATCTCCTCCCGAGGGTTAGCCATGGAGAAGTTGGACGTCAATGATGTTGTATGTACCAAATACTTTATTATGATGTTGGAAGGGCAGCTCGTGACATGGTTAAAAGGTTTACCTCTAATTCTATCACTCATGGGCGAGTTAAAGGCTATTTCATCAAAAACTTCAAGGGACATGCAAGCAGCCTCGATGATTGTCGATCCGATCATCGACATCGTGAGGATGAGTCAGCCCACAATTGTCCGCGGTCTCCGCTATTATTCACTGCCGTCAGGTTGCTAACGAGTCGGTTGCTCGATCTTGGAGAATAACTATCACTTTGTCCCCTTAAGTAGAAACTCGTAGCTTTGTCGCCGTTTCGGGAACCGTCCTCAGACGGCTCGTCATGCCCATGGCGTATTACAAAGCAGTCGCACGCCCAACTTCATCAACAAGGCATCCAAGACTATGAAGGGAGACTAAGACCACCTCAGAGTGGCTTAGCCAGTGCCTCACGAGGAGCAGATATCAAGGCGGGCAAACTCACGAGGCTCTTGTGACGTGAGCTATGACGAACGGTAAAAGGAAGTACGGCATGCCGCAGCCGCCTTATTTCCTCTTGGTGTTAAGGAGGCAAGCGAAAGTAGAGAGTACCAAGGCATCGTGCAAAGGTTGCCATATTGGTGCAACGAGACCAAGACCAGGAGGATCGCAAGGCGGAGGTCATCATGGAGCCCAAGACGGCGTCACCCCAGGGCTTTTCGCAGGCGAAGACCGCTTTTGTCAGGATAACTTGTACTAGTTGCCCCCCTTCAAATTTGCCCGCAGTTGTTGGCTCCCTTCCCGTTCGATATTTGGGAAGAGGACAGTGGCCTCTATAAATAGGACTAGCCACATGAGGAGGCAACTGATCCCCAACTAGTTTAGATCATCCTCAACCACACAAGCACAAGAACCCCGTTCCCTCCCTTGCACATCAGGACCCCATGCTTGCTAGGCCCCGATGTCGGCATCAATGGGTTCGCCACGGGATCCTCATCATAGTATACCCTCTGCTTTTATTTACTTCGCATAAAACGGAGGGAGTGGTGGTATAATAAATGACGCACGTAGGGAGGGGAGGGACGCCGGTTTGCTCAACTACGGTCCCACAAGCGAGCGAAAACGCAAGACGGTGCTGCTCCATTCGGTGAGCGACGGGAAGGTCCAGCGGCTTGCTGCAACGCCAACGCGACAAGAGCGATACACCAAACCGATTGATAGGTCGTCACCGAACCACTATTCACACCGTAACCTTTCATCGCCGCCCACGCCAGCCACTCCCCTAAAACCACACAAATCTCCAGCCCATTCCCCCACCTTTCGATCCCCTAGCCCGCATCAAGCGTCCCCTAGTTTGCCGGAAAGCCATGGTGCACCGCAAGATCACTTACTACAAGATGTCGACGCCGAGCGCCGCGCAGAAATCGCGACGCGGTCGGCGCACATGCACTCCGCTCCTAAGCTCGCATGGCGCGGCCAATCCTCGAAGTTCTATGGAGCAAGCTACGAGGAGGAGGAAGCCGATCCAATGTTCATCGCGGAGGTCGCGCGCAGGTATGAGACGATGGACGCCGACTTGCGGTACAGCCCGAGTCCCCATGGTGCAAAGTGACCAGCGTTCAACATGGCGATACTAAAGGAGGACCGGAGGCGAGGCTCAACTTGACGCGAGCGCTGCGATGCCGCTGCCATCGAGGCTCTCCCGCAGTGGAACCGATGTCGGGATGTGAACCGGGCGGCGGAGGCTCAACTTGAGGCGGAGCGCGGATGCCGCTGCCATCGAGGCTTTCCCGCAGTGGAACCGGACGCCCGACATGAACAGGGCGCAAAGGCTCGACCGACGCAGAGCGCCGGATGCCGCCTCATCGACGCCTCCGCAGCGGAACCGAAGTCCTGACTTGAACCGAGCGGCGGAGGCTCGACCGACGCTGAGCGCCTGGATGCCGCTGCCATCAAGGCCTCCGCAGCGGAACCGACGCCCTCGACTTGAACGGTTGTGCTCTCGTCCGCAGAAGCGCCTCAGACGCCCGCTTGAATGAGTAGCTGGAGGACGAGGACAACCACGGTCGGAGACACACGCCGGCAGCGACGGCCTGGTTCACGCCGGCAGCCAAAGACGACGAGGCCGCTCTTTCCGCGAGCAAAGGATAGTTTTTCTTTATGTTGTTGTTTTTATGGATCTTTTGCTGTGTAAAACATACTATTTGTTATGCAAGTCGCTCGACTTGGGCCGGCTCACCATTTCAGCGTGTTGATGAATATCCCACGCCTCCTAACCCTTCTTTCCTTCTTCCTCACCTCTTCTTCTTCCCAATGCATCACCGCACGGGCCGACGGATACTCCCCAACATGCTGTTGGATAAACATACTCTATGAACGAAAGTTATGTGTCACGATAGGATGGCTGAGTTTGGTTTGTTCACATGCGAAGACATGTCGCTGAGGGTGCTGCTCCCTTGGTTGGCTTTTGCGGCGCAGAGCGATCGTGGAGGGTGCGGAAGCATCCGCGCGTGAGCGATCAGGAGGGTGCGAAGCATCGCGACAGCCATGCAAGTGAACTCCTTCTCATTTTGACAACTTTAGGCAAGCTTGGCAAAATGTGTGCGTAAGTTTGGCAATGCAAGGCCTAGACCCAAACAGATAAGTACGACGCATTTAGGAGTACTAGTGTTAAAAAGAAAGGCGGGTTTTCCTTCATGGATTTAATCGATACAAACTCGCTTCACGTGTCAATTAATGTGTATTTTTTCTCGAAAGACCAAAGAGCTAACCATCTCACCCACATCGCTGATTAATGCAGCGCCATGCAAACGTAATCCTTCTCACTTCCGATGCATGCATGGGATATTAATGTCCTTGGTTGCTAACTGCGTGTCAAAACCGCGGATCTCGGTAGGGGTCCCGAATCTGCAGGCCTAGGCGGATGGTAACAGAAGACAAGGGACACGAGTTTTACCCATGTGTTCGGCCTCTCGATGGAGGCAAACCCTACTCCCGCTTGATTAATATTGATGATATGGGTAGTACAAGAGTAGATCTACCACGAGATCGAGAGGCTAAACCCTAGAAGCTAGCCTATGGTATGATTGTTGTTCGTCTCCACGGATAAAACCCTCCGGTTTATATAGACACCGGAGAGGGTTAGGGTTACATAGAGTCAGTTATAAATGGGAGGAGATTTACATCCACGCCGAGCTTGCCTTCCACGCCAAGGAAAGTCCCATCCGGACACGGGCGAAGTCTTCAATCTTGTATCTTCATAGTCCAGAGTCCCGCTAAAGGTTATAGTCCGCCATACGGACACCCCCTAATCCAGACTCCTCAAGAGTCTCAACCAAGGCTTCAATGACGCATTTAGTCCAGCGCGCAGATTGTCTTCGGCATTGCAAGGCGGTTCTCCTCCAATACTTCATAGAAGATTTTGAACACAAGGATAGTGTACGGCTCGCAAAATAAGTTCCACATACCACCAGAGAGAATAATATTTACAAATCCAATCAGGACGATTCCACAGCTGACATCACACAATGGCCAAGCCTTTATTCGAATCGCTTTTACTGTCCCACCTCAGCGCACTGCGTAGGCGGTTTCTTGGCACGCCTTGTCAAGTAGAGATCGTACTTATTCCGGATTCTCATCAATACGGGCGGTAACCCAACCGCTGCCATTAATTACGGCGCTTGGGAGATAAGCTAGTTTTACCAGTGGGGGGGCACATAGTTTCGTCTACCATATAAGGGATAAGGATCCACCTTCTCATCTACGCCTTCTCCTCCTTTGTTATCCATTTCCAGACTCGAGCCCAGCTACCAAGTCCGCCATCCCACCTCAACCTTCTCCAGCCATGTCCGGAGCGGAGGCAGTGGATGGTCTCCTCCCCACGGAGGGACACATCAAGAAGCCGAGGAAAGCCAACTTGTCCAATGACATCGCAAGACCGGCCCCCGACAAGGGACAGCTCATCCTCCACCCCTGTGCCCCATGAGAGGGTGGTGTTCTCACCCATTTCTCCCTGGACTAGGTTTCCACTTCACCCATTTGTCTGGGACTCATGTTCTACTACGGCCTGATTTCCATGATCCGCCCTCAACTTCATCCTCAATATCTCGACGTTCATCGTCATGTGCAAGGCCTTCCTCTGCATCCAGCCCCACTTCGGCTTATGGCTGAAGACCTTCAATGTCAAAACGAAGGTAGTGGCGGCCGCCAAGCGGAGTGCGGAGGCACCATGGTGGGCAAGATGCCCAACGTTACATGGCTAGAGGGCTCCTTCATGGAGACCATAAAGGGGTGGCAATCGGGGTGGTTCTACATCACCGAGCCGTGTGACCCTGAATGGGCAGCGGCCCCCGAATTCCGATATAGCTTCCCTACACGGCTCACCTCCGGAAAGAGACGGGCTTATCGTGGGGTAATTCGAGAGCTGACCGACTCCAAACATGCGCCCAAAACCCGTGAGCAAGAAGCTCAAACTCGCAACGTAGTCTAGGTCATGCTAATCCCCGATCCTCTCGTACAACCACGGGCTTTCAGCTTAGGGAGTTTGATCCAGCACATCATCGAATCCCTGAGTAGGCTCTTCGACACTACGCATCTAAGACGCCCAGAAGGTGTTGTTCAAGGGCGCCGAGGCCTGATCCGCCACCGAGGATCACGGATTCAAGACGCAAAGATCGCTTCCACGCGTAAGCTATTTTACCTTTACGGGTTACTTGTTTTCCATAATTTGATTCTATGCGGATCTAAGCCCTGCCTTTGACAGAATGGGAAGAAGACCGGATGATTGACCGTCCGGATCTTGCCCAAGATCAGCCGGACGCCCGCTGACGGAGTTAGGGTTCCGCACCTACGGTGCCGAGAAGAAGGCTAAGAGGCCGCGGAACTCGGAAGAGTTCCCGACGCTACGGTGTCGGATTCATCGTCCGATGACTCGAGGCGCATCTCCCACTAAGACGAGGAGGAGGAAGAAGAGGCCTCCCTCCAGCCGGGAGGAAAAAGGAAGGTCGCCTCAACTGGGGCCGGAGGGTCCAAGAAGGAAGGACCTTCCTCCGACTATTCCACCAATGCCGACGACGGCGAAGAGGAGGGCCATCCAGTACAAGCCCCGCAAAATGTAAGTATCCGAATACCGAATAACTCATGGCCCTCTATTGCACAATATCTTTGACACCGAATATAATCATGCAGTCCGCCAGCGCCTACTCGACGCTTCACGAAGCGGATCCCCGGATCGCCGGATGAATAGCGCCACTTCCGATCTACCTCCTCGCCCCACGGACGATGCCGAGGTGGAGTCCCAAAGGGTCCAAGCCAGGAGGGTGGTCCCGAGGCGCCGAAGGCGACCTCCCGACTCTGTGATCAAGGATAAACCCGAGGGCTCTAAGTCCGCCCCGGTCGACACCGCACCGAACCTTCAACGTTCCGCATCCGGCAGCGGCCCCTACTAAGAAGGGCAAGCTACGGCGCCGGTGACCTCCGCCCATCCAGAGGCACTGATAATCTGGCGGAGGTGCTTAACGGCGCCCATCCATTTGAGGAGCACCACACTATTATGAGTGTGGTGATCCGTAGGTTCACCACCAAGAGCGGGCTAATCAAGCTTGTGCCAACCTTCTAATAGGCTTTGAGGTATGTATTTAAGATATGTAAATATATTACCGTGATAGACAAGAGGCCCTCGATGCTCAGCTTTGGTGTTCGGAAAGAAAAGCCTGATCCGAGGATCAAAAAGATATATGCAGAGTCTAACATAAGTATGTCAATATGGGAATGCAGTTGCGCGCTGACCGCCAGACCGACCGTGGAGGTCAATGATTGAAGCAGCCTCGAGGTCCGAGAACGAGCTGCCTGCAAGAAGCAGCTCAAGACAAGGAAGGTAAGTATTATTTAAGTATATATATATATATATATATATATATATATATATATATATATATATATATATATATATGATGTGGTTGAAAAATGACAGACCAACTTGAGTATTACAGGGCCACAACCGTGTGGCAATCCTGAATGAAGCGCTGTCTGTGGACTAAGAAGATGCGACCGTGGAGCGCACTCCAGCGAGAAAAGCAGGAGGCGCGGTGGCGGAGGTAACAAGAGCCCAGGATCTCGTGAAAAACACGAGATCTTGAGCTTGTCTCAAAGACTCGAGAGTCTCGAGCTTGCCTCGGCCTTGAGAGCGCCTAAATCAGCCAAGGCCAAGCCCAAAAGCCCTCCAGAAATTGAGGCGATGAAGAAGATAGTGGCGGTAAGGCATTCTTTTATGCAAAGCAAGCACGCTAAAGTGAATTACTTGTTACTTACCCGAGTCCGGAGCTCTCCAGAGCATTCGCAGATCTTCCCTGCAAGGTGTCCGACGCCATCTGCATTCTACCGGCCGAGGAGGGAGCTCGACCGAGAAGGTGTTCTGTCCCAAGATGTTGAGGCCGACACCCGGTGTTTTGGGCGACTCAATGAAGCAGCTGGTCAAGCTCCATAAGGTGGCCAAGCCATGAAGGGTCTCATAGTCCGCTGGCTCGGCGGCCATGCCGGAGCTACTGGCTTGTGAGGCGGCCAGGATGCCTGCCCATGGCTTGAAGTCATCAAGGCCCAGATGCATCAAGGTGCCCAGAGGTCCTTACCCGCTAAAGTGCACTGGGCAAGATGGACGCCGAGAAGCTTGTGACGGATGGACCACCGGCAAGGAGCATCACAAGCCCGACATGTATTATGAGGGCGCCTCAAGGGTGCCCGCCTTTATAGCGTAATGAATGCTCCAAAGATGTAATTTTGAGTAAACTCAGATTTGTGATCCCAGACGAAAACTTGTTCATATGCGCTAAGCAACGCTTTTGAATTTAAAATATTACTCGGCGGCCGCTTATTAAATTTGAGAGATGGCGAGTCGTCGGCTTCTACCCCCATGCCACGAAAGTGCCGGGTGTTCGGATAAACTTGAGTGCTCTTTTTCCATTCTTGGGTCCTTCGAGGGAGGCGCCAACACAACGTAACAAGGCAATCAGACTATAATGCTTGAACACTCACTTAGCCATAGAATTTATAATTTTAAATTTCGCAAGCCCCTAGTATTCGAAGACCGAGTTCGGGCGCTTATCCACGCCTAGGCCGGACAAAGTCGATCGCTCGCCTAAGCGGCATAAGTCTTAGGGACTCGAAACCTCGAACAGCGCCAGCTCTCGCCTCATCATGACGATCAGTTTTAGCATTCTCCATCGAGGTGCTTAGCCCAGCTCAACCGGGCACAATCGCAGTGGTTCGCCAGCTACCTTAGCCGATATAACGGAACGTAAGGTACCAAAACATGGGAGCCGGGTAAACCCAACTATTCGACCCAAGACATGATTCGGAGCCGATGCATATAATGCTATAAGTTCGGGTGCCGACTCATGAGAGTGTTCGATTTCACACCATATTATGGCGACGTAAGCCCTGTGTATTGGTCGCACTCAAAGTGTACGCTGCATAATGTCATAACTGAACATATTTTTATAAAAAGGAATGCAATAATGGACAAAGCTACGATTGTTTATTCAAAAGGTCATGTAAAAGGTGACGATACAAATAGTGTGATAAGCAAGAGATGGACTATTTGACATGTCCTCTCCGTGTGCTAGCCATGGAATGATATGTGAAACAAGTATACGCTCTATAGAGACCACCGACACTCGACGAAGCTTCTGCCCCGCTGTTGCATCGGTGTTCGCGATTGTTCTCACGACATGCCTTCCGAGAGTGGAGTCCCAAAGTAAGAAAAGAATGACAAAATCGAGCCCTAGTGCGTTGAGCCGCATTTTGGGCATGCCGTGGTCGTGTTCTCCCCTATGCCCATGGTATTTCCAGAGCATAGTTATGTACGCAGAGTACTGGTTTCGCAATCGCGCCGAGGGCTGGGTAGGGGCCGTTATGCTTGCTCGAACGCGCCAGCGGTCTTGTTGTAGGTTACCCGGCGCCTTGACGGTGTCCGGACGCTTAATAGCCGGACCGAGAATTGCCTTGAGAGTCTGCTTGTACTTCCGCCGAGGGCCAGATGCTCCCTCCTGCTCGAGAGAGCGCTCAGGTTCCATGACCGTAATGACCTCGAGGGCCTCGCATCTTGAGCTTGAGGTATGCGAGGCACTCGCATTGAACTTTGCAAATGCGTTCGTCTGAGCAGGCGTGATAGCCACTACGAACGGGACTATGTCAAGATTAACTCCTTGCTTCGAAATTATCCGGGATCCAAGACCACCTCAAGTGTAACCGAGCCGCATAAATTGGCCTCTACACCGTATGACGCCTTTAAAGGTCATCTTTGTGGGTTTAATCCTTGAGGGATCTATGCCCATTTTTCGACCGATCCCGATAAAGCAGGTTCAGTTGCCGCCGTCCATAAGGACTCTAGTGAGGTGAACCGCCAATGATTGGGTCTAGAACCACGCGCGAATCCGCAATGGCGGATGCTAGTGGGTGGTCCTTTCGATCAAAAGTGATCGGCAGAGGACCATGGGTTGAACTTTGGGGCGACCGCCCAACGCATATCGCCCCTCGAGTGCACGCTCCTTCCCTTTGGGGATGTGGGTTATGATATCATGTTCACCGTCCGCACTTGTGGGGAAGCCCTTCGTCCCCTATTGTTCGCGTCCGGGCCTCCTCGCCATCGCTATGCAGCCCTTGTCTCTTGCTGCACTTAACTTGCTGCCTGCTTGAACACCCAACAATCCTCGCTGGTGTGATTGGCTGGTTTTCGGGGTGCCGTATCTAGCACAGCAATCGAGTATTCGGTCCAAACGGACGGCCCGAGTATTTCTTTTAAATGGCTTTTTCCGCCGACCGGTTTAGAGCCTCAATCCGCATTAACTCGTCAGATCTCGCATTGTCGCCGCACGCGGCGCTTGTGCTTGTTGCGACGCCGACCTGCCATTGTTGTCCTTGGTATCCAATTACTGTGGCTATTGGTCATGTTATTACTACGAGCTAGCTAGTTGTTTTCTCCCGCGCAAAAGCGGCATGAGTGTTGTGAGGGCTACCATGGATTTCGGCTTTTCCGCCCTAGGTGCCGGGATGCCACTCGCATGGATGTTATGTTTGAAGGCTGCAAGGGCCTTCAGGTCCGACAATGACTATTTGGTTTTTCTTGTTAGAACCGGTCTGTAATTGTCCGCCGATTCTCCGGGCTGAATTATGTGGCTTAGGTCATTGACGCCCTGTGGTCGCATAGGTGCCCCGAAATTGTCAAGGAATGCGCTCCGTGTCCTCCAAACAACCAATTGATTCGCCGGCAAGCTGTTGCCAATGCCGAGCTGGTCCTTTAAGCTTGAGGGAGGTATTTGATGGCGCAGATCATCACCATGGGCCATGTGGATATGAAGGAGTTAATCTCATCCATACCACAGATCTCCGCCATCGTATGATTCATGTTTACGGTTTTGAAACCTCGGGATTTGATGATCCATTACTTCATCCGTGGAAGCATAGGGTGCGGCGCCTCACGGCTATATCATGACGTAGCTCAAACAAGCTTTGTCTTAGTTCGCCCGCCGGATTTACCATATCCGCATTACGTTATCGCATATGTCGGGCGCCCACACGATCCATAGATCGATCTAGTTTGCCTTGCCTTGTCCTCCAATATATCTCGCAGGTCTCGCGATTTCGCGCCTTGGTATTTTTGACGACGCCGGGTGCGCTTGAGGAGGGCCGAGAGCTTCGTCCAGCCACGAGGTGGCCGGTCGGCCGACATGCGCCGGTGATGTAGGTCTAGGTGCTTCATCTCTAATCGGTAGCAGCCATGCTTAGGTAGCTCTTGGAGGGTGTTCGAGTTCAGATTTTCCGCCGCAAGGACTTCACCATCCGCGGTAGCAAGTCTTGATCAGCCTAAGTTGTTGCTGTTTTTCTGAGGTGCACGAGGTGGCTATAAGCCCGCGCTTAAAACGCTCTTGTTTGACGGGATCTCGTGCACGCAAATTCGTGTCGCCGAGGCTTGCCTCGCCGGAGGGAGTGCATGTAATTATCGCCCTATCTCTCGCCCGCCGCCTTCATGAGGGCTGGTTTTCCATCTCGCCGCGCTGAATCTCACCGAGGGGTCTTCGCACAGTCCGGGTGTTATTGTTTCGCTTAATCACCGCTTTTGCTTATGGATGAGCAGCGCCACGACGCCGGGCGCTTAGGCTTCTTCTTGAGGGTCATCCTCGTTGTTCCATCGTGCTCTTCTTTTGGGGTGTCCACCATGTATATGTCATACGACGGTGGCCTTCCCCCTCGAGGGCGGTTTTGTCGTCGGTCGGCCCACCCCGGTCATGGGAGTCGGG